>JAECUM010095410.1:0-248849 GCA_016617855.1 Megalonaias nervosa
GGAATATGACCTTGCTAATACCAATACAAGATGGAATATGACCTTGCTAATATCAATACAAGATGATATATTGCCTTGCTAATATCAATACAAGATGGAATATGACCTTGCTAATACCAATACAAGATGGAATATGACCTTGCTAATATCAATACAAGATGAAATATGACATTGCTAATACCAATACAAGATGGCATATGACATTGCTAATACCAATACAAGATGGCATATGGCCTTGCTAATATCAATACAAGATGGAATATGACCTTGCTAATATCAATACAAGATGGAATATGACCTTGCTAATACCAATACAAGATGGAATATGACCTTGCTAATATCAATACAAGATGGAATATGACCTTGCTAATACCAATACAAGATGGAATATGACCTTGCTAATATCAATACAAGATGGAATATGACCTTGCTAATACCAATACAAGATGGAATATGACCTTGCTAATATCAATACAAGATGGAATATGACCTTGCTAATACCAATACAAGATGGAATATGACCTTGCTAATATCAATACAAGATGGAATATGACCTTGCTAATACCAATACAAGATGGAATATGACCTTGCTAATATCAATACAAGATGATATATTGCCTTGCTAATATCAATACAAGATGGCATATGGCCTTGCTAATATCAATACAAAATTACATATGACCTTGCTAATTCCAATGCTAACGACGCCAAGGTTAAAGTTAAATTGTATTTTGCCATAGCAAACACGTCATGCTCCAACTTGATGTATATTCTATTTTGACGAAAGAAAAAGCAAATAAAGGTATGGGAAGTTTGTGTCAAAAGAGAATGATAAGAAAAGGAGAAAATGAATAGCTTTCAGGCGTCAAACTAGCATATCCATTTCTTTTTCAGTTGATAAACAGAAATCACAGGCATAGGTCAGGAAAATTATCTGTCCGTTTGCCTTCTCAGTGGAATACGTATGAAGCGGTCTCTCAATTGAATATTTCTTAGGATATGGTCCATTTGGTGGAATATTTATAGGACATGGTCCACTTGAAAAGTATTTATTGCAGTGCGTGCATCTTGTATGCGTGATTTGAAGGAAGTCTCTCGCTCATATCCAGCAGGCACAATGCATGTTCTCCATTTATATGTCTCTGGTCGACTAGACTGATGACTGAAAATAAATGAAACTTAAAATTTTGAACTACATCACATATCAATGCTGAATAAAGTGGTCGAGGTCATTAGTTCAGACATATCAAGCAAGACCCACATATGCAGCTGGAAACGTATTCCTGAAATATGGATGTCTTCCCTACCACCCACCCACTCTTCTCCACCCCAGACCGTGCCTAAAGTGGCTTAAACGCTGAACTTAAGTGTCACCGTCTGACGAACGGACAAGCGGGACAGATTAGGTGCACTGACTAAGACATTTCAAGTGGTACAGCACCCAGCTATGTTCAGATAGATGCCCGGTTCGAGCTGAGCTCATGTCGCGAATTTTCCCTAGTAACACGTGTTAGCATAGATGTCATTATAGACATAAAGATCTGTCATACTCGTCAGTTTCAGGCTCAGTTGTTAAATATGTATTAATAGTATTTGACACACTAGGATGTGTATTGGAAACGAATGCATCGGTTCAAATGGCATTAAAAAAAATGAGCTTGAATGAGAATATCTCACAATTGCCACTACCATCGCAATTATTCTATTACTGCAACTAACGTTGTTATTCCCACCAATAGTTCATTACTTGCATCAAAGAGAGAGAGAGAGAGAGAGAGAGAGAGTGTGTGTGTGTGTGTGTGTGTGTGTGTGTGTGTGACCGTGGTACCATATCATTAAGTTTGGATGGTCTGTAATGACACTTTCGTTCCAAACTTGTTACATCACGCTCATGAAATGGGAGGGTAGGGGTAAGTATCTTCCACAATAATACACCGAGATAGCTGCAACCGGTGGATTACGAGACCAACTCTGTACCAACTGAGCTACCGCGGCTACCCATAACTTAAATGATTAGAAGGGTGTTCATTGACGTTATGTAATGTTAATATATCTTCAGGAATTACTAATCAGAAAAGACTTGCTTTCGTTTGAAAACCGTCTTTACTGTTTAGTATTACGGTATTAAAATCCACCAGTGAATCGTTAATTTAGCGTAGCTTTAACAACGAGAGAATATGTTTTCTTCGTGTAAATTTATGACGAAAATCGGTCCAATTTAAAAAATTGATGTTGATATTGTTACCCATGTTGAATAGTAGAAATAGTTTAATGATCCACTCAAACGGAGACCGTTGTATAATGGAACACTGAGATTAAAATCTGACGCCATTAACGAGCGAGTCATCTCAATCATGCCCGACCATTATTGTGTTGATAACTGCTGCTGGCATCATTGTATATAATACTGCATTTATTTGACATTTTACATACGAGACTAATGTTACGTTTTGGTTGTTACTTCTAGGGGGAATTCATTTCAAAAGCGTGTATGAACACATGTGCGTGGATATTGGTGGAGTCCTTTTACAAGCACCCCATAGTTTAATTTCCTTTTCTTAAAGCCTGCGCCCTCTACTCCCCCACATTTTCCAAGCCATGATATAGCTTGCAAGCCACCAAGAACCACACATCAAGACAATGCGTACACTTATTTGTACAATCCATCCTAATCTAGGTATATAAATAGTTTCAAATTCTATTTTTCCAACTCAAAGGGAACTCATTTGTGTGTGTGTGTGTGTGTGTGTGTGTGTGTGTGTGTGCAAGATTGAAACTGAATGGATCATGGGTTGAGTAACAACACCAAATGCAATGTATGCGAATGAGTGAGATTTTATGAAATGAAAATAATATGCGTCAACAGGTATACACGTAAGTCTTAATAATGATTTACCAGCACACTGACAATTCGTAAGACTAAAGATGCATAACCATGTGAGAAAATAAAAACAGACATTAAATGATACGAAACGATCATACTGAAAATGCATTTTAAAAAACCCAACACGATTCATGAACGAGATAACAATCATGAATATAGTTCATACAACCGCATGGCATTGTATAATCATCAATGCATTCCCTATTCTTATATATTGTTCTAATACATTGATCTTGATACTTTCATTGCTTTTATTTAGGCGACTCATCCTTTCCCAACGAGCCCCAGGTGGCCGAGTGGTCTAAAGCGTTGCCCTATACCTATCCCCGACATCTCACCTCTGTCCGTGTGGGTTCGAGTTTGTGAAAGTGTTTGAACGTTTTAGGTTGCTCCATTTGTTTCAAAGTTATATCCTCTTCGCGGCTATGACAAAACATGTGAAATTAGATAAAATGTAAACCCAGACAAATAAACACAATATCAGAGTTCCCTCCTTTCCCTTCAATTCCAGGGTTTTAAGTATGTGCCCGATAGAGATGGCATATATTGCACACAAGTATACCCTGGTCCAAAACGGAAATAAATTGTTTAATTGTTGTCAGCAAAAAGAGCTTTCATTTTCAGTAATTGTGTCTTCTTGAAGAGCATATTTATTTTCAGCTGATACAAATTACATATATTTTTTTAAAAACAATTCAAGTTGCATATCTGTAAATTGCATGAAAAAACAAATAAACGTCGTTGATCCCCTTTGCTGTAAATTTCTGAGTTTCATTATAGATTTGAGAAAGTTGTTTTGTTGATGTTTTGGGTTAAACGCCATTTCTCAGCGCAAGATAGGCTATACATGGGAGCAGGTATGAATGGTGGAAGTAGACCCGAGTACGAAACACCGACCCATGGAACTATTGATATCCTTTCTCACATGCCCATATTTTCCGAACCAGAGTCTCGAACCCACGTGGACAGGGTTGAGATACCAGTTATCACTATACACCAACGCTTTATACCATTCGACCACCTGGGGACTCTTGAGAACAGGTATGTCGCCTAAAAAAGTAATGAGATCATGAATACGATGTCTTCTCACAGCACTTTTGGTGATACAATCCGAGATCATGAATACAGTGCCTTCTCACAGCACGCTCGGCGACGATATCTGAGATCTTGGATACAGTGCCTTCTCACAGCTCGTTCGGTGATATAATCTGGAATCATGAATGCTTCTCACAGCTCGTTCGGTGATATAATCTGGAATCATGAATACTTCTCACAGCACGTTCGGTGATATAATCTGGAATCATGAATACTTCTCACAGCTCGTTCGGTGATATAATCTGGAATCATGAATACATCTCACAGCTCGTTCGGTGATATAATCTGAAATCATGAATACTTCTCACAGCACGTTCGGTGATATAATCTGAAATCATGAATACATCTCACAGCTCGTTCGGTGATATAATCTGGAATCATGAATACATCTCACAGCTCGTTCGGTGATATAATCTGGAATCATGAATACTTCTCACAGCACGTTCGGTGATATAATCTGAAATCATGAATACATCTCACAGCTCGTTCGGTGATATAATCTGGAATCATGAATACTTCTCACAGTATGTTCGTGTTAAAATCTGTACTAATCATGAATGCATCTCACAGTATGTTCGTGTTAAAATCTGTACTAATCATGAATGCATCTCACAGTATGTTCGTGTTAAAATCTGTACTAATCATGAATACATCTCACAGTATGTTCGTGTTAAAATCTGTACTAAATTCTTAGATCAACTATATTTTAATGTGATAGTTGTTTAAAACTACTTGATGTCATGGATAAATCTGTTTCAGTTTATAATCTAATGCTTTTGCAAGAGGGTAGTTATTTCTGTGAAAAAGCGATATAGCACAAGAACGCACTTTGAATATAACACAAGAACACCTTTTTAATATTACAAAAGAGTGCCTTTAGGCGAGAAAGATCAATTATTTTCATATTTGTACCTGGTTGCCATTGCGACAATAACTTGACTCAGTCCAACCGTTGAACCATAATCGCCACAATTCCTCCACCTAACCACAATCGCCACAATTCCTCCACCTAACCACAATCGCCACAATTCCTCCACCTAACCACAATCGCCACAATTCCTCCATCTAACCACAATTGTCACAATTCCTCCACCTAACCACAATCGCCACAATTCCTCCATCTAAACACAATTGTCACAATTTCTCGACTTTACCACAATCGCCACAATGCAAGCTGACAGAGAATGTTGGCTTTTTTGAGACCTATAATTAATGCCAACGCTTTAAGCCTACATTTCCCTTCCTCCAAAATAAATCTTTATATTGTTTTGAGACAGAATACTGTCTTCGACTTAAAACTAGCCTTAACTAATTTTATATAGACCTAAAGTCGAAGAGAGCGATATATTTTTGATTAGATTCGTTTGTCGATTTGATGTAAAGGGCCCCTTTTCTTTAGCAATTTATTGTTCCGGTACAAATCTTTTCATGTCAGTTAAAAGTTGTCATTGTCTTGTCTATAGATTATACAGTATGTGCCCAAACCGATTGTCTCTCATATGTCAAGGTCTTAGCACAAAATGAGGTCATGGTCATTAAAATATACATTCCTCTTCGAGAAACTATAAGGCATATGTCCAGTTTGATTGTCTCTAACATTGAAAGATCTTAGCACAAATAGAGGTCATTGTCACAGTGCCGATAAACTATATGACCCATCTCCAGTCCGATTTTCGCTTATATTTAAAGGTCCTATTACAAAGAGAGATCATTGTCACAGTGCCGATAAACTAAATGACATATCTACAGTCCGTTTTCGCTTATATTTAAAGGCTTTATTACAAGGATATATACGAATATACACCCCATTACCTATAACTATTACTCTGGGTGAACAATACCTAACACAGCTAAAAATCACAAACTGATTGTATGAACAAAAGAAGCATGTAACGCAATACATTTTAGAAGAAAAAGAATTTCGGGTGTAGATTAAATCGTCTCTGTAGGTGACTTTCACAACGAAAATTTTAAATCATGTCTTTTAGGAGTCAAATGTCCCAAAACTACAAGACCATACAGCTATACAGAAAACAATGGACCGCATATAAATGAGAATTATGTTAATGAATTTAGAATAAATCAACAATTTGGACCTGACCTAAAAGTCAGATTTTTTACAAATTCTCCTGGGCGGGGGGAGATATGGGGAATTTTTTTTTTTTTTTTTTCTTTTTTTTTGTCCTATGCATGACCTTCCGGGTAAGGGGGAGAGGGGTTGGTAATGTTCAGTATTATATCATGAGACCTTCGGGGCTGGAGGGTGGTGATGTTCAGTATTATGGCCTGGGAACGGATTCAAAAATGTAAAATACCATACCATTAACATTTTTCCTGAGTAGATGTTCATATAGCAGTATACATGTTTGTGCGTTATATTGAAAGTTGATCACCTCCTAATTGCATCTAAATTATTGTTTAATTTATTAATTAAAATGTTTATGAAGAATTAATATACATACTCTTATCAAAACTTATGATCTAGTATTTTTCGCAGATACCATATCTTTCATATTATCAACTGTCTGTAAAGTCTTTTTGTTTTTTTTTGTTTTTTAAATTCTATGCGTTATTAAATATTGTAGCATTCTTGTCGTATAATAGAAATACATTCCATGTTGTTTCAAAAAATGTTCTTTAAGCGTGTAATGTTAAGAGCGGCAAAACCAAATTGGTGTCCCTGTTTGTAAATAGTACATGATACCTAATTTTAATGTTGTTACGGTGGTTTAAAGTCATTGTTCGGCACAAGATAGGCTATACATGGCAGCCAGTATATCTAATGAAGAAAGAACTGGGGAAAACCCCGGGAAACACAAGAAGCTACTGGTACCCATATTGGCCGAGCCCGAGACTCAAACCCATGCAAACAGAGGTGACACGGAAGTGACCCGTAATGCCTTAAACCAACCGGCCACACGGAAGTGACCCGTAATGCCTTAAACCAACCGGCCACTCGGGGGACTTAATTATAAAGGAGGTATAGTGTACTCTCGTTTATCCTTCCGTTTTCTTTTCTGCACAATGCAACGGATTTTAATCTTTAGGTTTGGTATAAATTTTAGTTTTAAAAGTCCCCTAGAGAGTGACGATTGAATCTAGACCCGAACGTCTTTGTCTTCATAAATATATTGAGTGACACCGTTCTTTTGTTAATAAAAAACAGTTTGCAATTTTAGATGTATGTAATATTGTTCACCCAGAATAATAGTCATAGGTAATGGTGTGTTTATTTGCGTGTCTATGCTTTCTCTTTGTCCTAGCGCCTTCAAATATCAGAGACGGTCAGACTGGACATATACCATATAGTCTATCGGCCAGGAATATATATATATATATATATATATATATATATATATATATATATATATATATATATATATATATATGCTGTGTCACTTATAGACAAGAAAATGAGAAATTTTAAACTGACATAAAAAGAATCATACCTGCAGGAGAAATGCTAAATTAAAAAGGCCTTTTATATCAAACCAACAATGAATCTAATCGACTATATCGCTCTCTTCGACGGTACGTCTAGATATAATTTAACATGCCAGTTGTACTTTCGAGGATAGTATTGTTTTAAAAGAGTATAAAGATATAATCGGGAGGAAAATAAAACTAAGCTTCAAGAGTTGATAGTACTTATAAACACTAGGTCTAAGAAAAAACAAAAACAACATTCTGTGCCAGTTTGCATTGTGGCGTTTGTGGTTATGTGTCAGTTTGTATATGTGACGATTGTGGTAAGGTGTAGGAATTGTGGCGATTGAGGTTAGGTGATGGCATTGAGCCAAGTTATTAACTTAAAACCAGGATTGTCCCAATAGCAACTAAGTATTAAATATGAAAATTCTATTTCTCGCCAAAACGCGTTCGTGTGTTAAATTCAAAACGCATTCTTGTGTTGTGTTCAAAACGCTGTCTTTTGATATATTCAAAGCGCGTTCTTGTGTTATGTACAAAGCCCTTTCACGTGTTATATTCAAAACGCGTTCTTGTGCTCTTTCAATTCATGTCAGGAGTATCTACTCTTTTATAAAGGAATTTGAATATCAACTAAAACAGATTTATCCATGACATCATAATCTTTTAAGCAACAATCACATTACAAATATAGTAGATCGATAAATAATTCAATGTGAGAAGGTAATTTAATAATAATCTCGGGTTTTATCACTGAACATGCTGTGCGAATGCACTATATTCATGATCTCCGATTAATTTACCTAACGTCTTGTGATAAGGCACTGTATTCGTGATCTAAAGTTCTGTGAGAAGTCATTGCATTCATGATCTGAGATATCACCTAACGTGCTGCGAGAAAGCACTCTATTCATGATCTCAGATTCTAACAGCGAACGTGATGTAAGAAGACATTGTATATATGACTTCATAGTTGATCAATGAACATGCTATGAAAATGCACTGTATTCATGATCTCAGATTCGGTCGTAGAACATGCTTTGAGAAGGCAATCTATTCATGATCTCAGATTCTATCACAAAACATGCTATTGAGTAGGAAATATATGCATGATCTAAGATTCTATCATAGAACATGCTGTGATCGGTACCGTATTCATGATCTTATATTCTATCACGCTGTGAGAAGGCACTGTTGTCTTGATCTCAGTTTCTGTCACTAAACGTGTTGTCAGAAGGCACTGTATCCATGATGTCAGATTACATCCTTTGAGAAGGCAACGCATTCATAATCTCAGATTCTATCACAGAACGTGTTGTTAGAAGGCAATCTATTCATGATCTAAGATTATATCTAAAAACATGCTTTGAGAAGGCACTATACTGGTGCTCTCATATTATATCACAAAACTTGTGAGAAGGCACTGTATTCATGATCTCAGACTGTATCACCGACCTTGCTGCGAGAAAACACTGTATTCATGATCTCAGATTCTACCATTGAACGTGCTGTGGGAAGGTACTGTATTCATGATCTCAGATTCTAATACCGAGCGTGCCTTGAATACTGTATTCGTGATCTCAGATTTTATCACAGAACATGCTATAAGAAGGCACTGTATTAATGATCTCAGATTCTAACAGACAACGTGCTGTGGAAATAACCTGTATTCATGATATTAGACTGTAAAACCGAACGTGCTATGAGAGGGCACTTTATTCATGATCACAGATTCTATCACATAACATGCTGTGACACATAACATGCTGTGACAAGACACTGCATTCATGATCTCATGTTTCATCACTGAACGTGCTGTCAGAAGACACTCTATTGTTGATGTCAGATTCTAACACCGAATGTGCTATAAGAAGACATTATATTCATGATCTCATTGCTTTAATTTAGGCGATGTATCCTTTCTCAAAGGGAAACAGACGGCCGAGTGGTCTAACGCATTCGTATATATCTGTAACTGGGATAGCATCTCTTACGATGAGAAAGTTGTTTTGACGTTGTTTTGCGTTTAACGCCATTTCTCAGCGCAAGATTGGCTATACATGGCGGCCAGTATGATTGGTAGACGATGAACCCGGGCAAACCTCTGTATGTTCCAGTGCAAATTTAAGTTAAAATGTGGATTACATCTTTGCTACTGAACCTACACAGTTCTTTGTCGTTTGCAGCGCTACTATACATGCCTTTTTTTCCTTTCTTGTGTTTTTTTCTCAGTTATGGAGAGTCAGTAGCAATTAATCTCCGAGAGTGATGGGCTTTACCCGCCTGGCTCAAGATAATATCGAAGGGTCCGTTCATTTTGTAGTCTAATTTTGCCGTAACGTCGACCAGGTGATAGGACTAATTAGAATGCATTGATGATTGAAAACTGTGACCAGGTTTTAAAACCGAAGGAATGCGATTGACTTGGATCTAGATGTACAATCATCGATGCATTAACTATAGATGGACTCGGATGGCGATATACAATTATCAATGCATTCCCTTGTACGTTGTTCTAATTCATTGATATTGATACTTTCATTGATTTCATTTAGGCGACGTGTCTATTCTCAATGGGCCCTAGGTGACCGAGTGTTCTAAAGCGTTGGCCTATAGCGATCCCTGCCATCTTACCTCTGTTCGCGTGGGTTCGAATCTCTTGCTCGGACAATTTGGGTATGTGAGAAAGGTTGTCAGTAGCTCTTTGAGTCGGTGATTCTTACCATGGAGTTATGTGTACCTTGGAAACGACGGAATAACATATATCTGCTGACGGGGATATGGGTTGGTTATGAGTTTGTTACGTGTAGGCTCGTACAAAAATAACAAGAGAAAAGAGTGAAGCCAGCAAGCTTTGTATATTTTAACAAAATAATATATTTCCCTCGAAAACAATGTAAAAATTGGAAATAGAACTTACGGTTTGTGAATATAATCCAACATTTAATCCTAAGATTGAAACATACAAGTCCTATCACTAAATACTTCTAATGAAATTCTAATAATTTCTAAAACAAACATGGTAAATATGTTTATATTATCAAGACCTTGGATGACATGGACTATTGCAAATATTTATATGATCAAGTTCTTGGATGACTTGGATTATGAGCAAGATACTGTGTAAATTCAACATCATATCAAGTTTGCGAATAGCTCACATAAGATGTGTCCATAGTAACATGAAAGCCTGATTAGTAAAATCATCAAGATTTAAGGTATGTGAGTCTGGTCATTGACATTTGGGTCTCTTGGGTATATAGACCACATGCTTTAAAAAAGTCCAAGATGTCATCTGAAACATGATCATGTGACACATTCCATGACAGAGAAGGTTACCTTCTCAAGTCTCCTCTTATGATATGCAAGAGGGTACATCACATTGTTTGTACATCCCAAGCTTGTTTGTTTAGTGTTAGGTCACATCAGGTTGTTTATAAATTCCCAAACTCGCTTGTTTAGTGTTAGGCTACATCAGGTTGTTTATAAATTCCCAAGCTCACTTGTTTAGTTTTAGGCCACATCAGGTTGTTTATTCATCCCGAAGCTTGCTTGTTTAGTGTTAGGCCACATCAGGTTGTTTATGCATTCCCAAGGCTGCTTATTTAGTGATAGGCCACATCAGGTTGTTGTAGTGTTAGACCACATCAGGTTGTCTGTAAATTACCAAGCTTGCTTGTTTAGTGTTAGGTCACATCAGGTTGTTTATAAATTTCCAGGCTCGCTTGTTTAGTGTTAGGCCACATCATGTTATTTTTTTATAAATTCCCAAGGCTGCCTGTTTAGAGTTAGGTCACATCAGGTTGTTTATAAATTCCCAAGGCTGCTTGTTTACCGCTAAGCCACATCAGGTTGTTTATACATTCCAAAGCTTGTTTGTTTAGTGTTAGGCCACATCAGGTTGTTTATACATTCCAAAGCTTGCTTGTTTAGTGTTTGGCCACATCAAGTTTTTTATACATTCCAAAGCTTGCTTGTTTAGTGTTAGGCCACATCAGGTTGTTTATACATTCCCATGCTTTCTTGCTTAGTGTTAGGCCACATCAGGTTGTTTGTACATCCCCAAGCTTTGCTTGTTTAGTGTTAGGCCACATCAGGTTGTTTGTACATCCCAAACCTGCGGGTTGTTTAGTGTTAGAGGGCACATCAGGTTGTTTCTACACTCCAAATGTGCAAGGGGTTGTTTAGTGTTAGAATATAGGACACATCAGGTTGTTTCTACATCTCAAGTGTGCAGGGGGACTTCTAATGTAAGAATATAGGACACATCAGGTACTTTATACATACCCAAGCTTGTAGAAGGTTGTTTAGTGTTAGAATACAGGACAAATTAGATTGTTTCTATACTCCAAGTGTGCAAGGGGTTGTTTAGTGTTGGAATATAGGAAACATTAGGTTGTTTCTACATCACCAAGCTTGCAGAAGGTTTGGTGTTAGAATATAGGATACATTAGATTGTTTCTACACTCCAAGTGTGCAGGGCGTTGTTTAGTGTTAGAATATAAGACACATCAGGTACTGTATAAATCCCCAAGCTTGCAGAAGGTTGTTTAGTGATAGAATGGAAGGCATATCAGGTTGTTTCTACATCCCAAATCCTGCAAAGGTTGTTTAGTGTTAGAATGGAAATTTCAGGTTATTTCTACATCTCCAATATAAAGGGCACATGAGCATCTTTCTACATAACGAAGCTTTAAGGGGGTATTTAGTGTTATAATACAAAAGAAGAAAAATAAAGAATGATCATGAGAACTGGCTATATATATATATATATATATATATATATATATATATATATATATATATATATATATATATATGACAATGAATGCCAGCCATGACCAGTTGTTTTCAAAATCATCATGATGCACATGAGTAAAGGTGCTTTAATGTCTGTATTAGTTGAGCAATCTCTTTCTCTCGTACTGTAGAAATACACTTGAATACTGCATATATACATATGCACAGGTGAGTACTTAAAATACACATGCACATGCTTGAAACTACATGCACACATTCACACACTTGAGCACCACATGCCAACATAGACACACTTAGATACTAAAAACCACATACATACATACATACATACATACATACATACATACATACATGCATGCATACATACATACATACATACATACATGATGATGATGATGATGATGATGATGATGATGATGATGATGATGTTCGTCCTTCGGTCTCGAAGACGACCATGACTTCAGATCTAGGCTGGTCTGTGAGTGCGCAGATGGCTGGTGAGGCCAATCAGCGCTCTGAAGAGTCTAGGGCAATGAGGACAGGGAATTGCCGGGGGCTGGATGGACTGAAGGTCGGCGCTGGCTCTGCTCTTCCTCTGCTGGCGTTTCTGCTTGACCTTGTTGATCAGGTGCTCTTCAAATGCAGCTGCGCCTGAGTTGATCTGGTGACGCCAGGCACACACACACACACACACACACACACACACACACACACACACACACACACTTGAACACTATATGTACACATTTAGCTAATACTTATCTCTGTGCCGACCAGGGGCCCTGAGTGGCCAAGTGGTTGAAAGCGCTTGCTCTTGCGGATCACTGCCATCTCGCCTGCATTGGTTCGAGTCTCGGATTTGGCCAATGTGGGTATATGAGAAAGCTTTCCAGTAGTTTCTCATGGGTTGGTGGTTCTTTCCGGTGTTTTCCTGGGTTCTTCCTCCACCATTAATACTGGCCCACATGTATAGGCTATTGTGTGCTGAAAAATGACGTTAAACCCAACAACAACAACAACAACAACTCTCTGCAGATAGAGTAATGCTGAAATATGTAGATCTTGTATTGAGTGCACTTGACTTTACAAAACCTACCATGTTCCAATTCAGATTTATGAAAATTTGCTCTGTCTATACTCTGTTCATTCCCTATCCAAGAGCTCTGAATTTTGCAATTATTTTATAGATGTAGAAATATTGGAAGAAAGGTAAAATGCAACTTAAGTGCAACAGAGTGAACTCCCTTATGTGAAATAATCTAAAGCAAAAACATAAATCACATAAGACATGGCAGATGACTGCTGACACTGATTAATATAAATATTAATTTAAGAACCATTTATAGCTTTCAATTCCAGTATGCAGTGAGAAAAAAACCAAACTAACAATGATGTATGCACATAACCCAAGACTTCTTAGGTGGACATTTTAAACGTGCCTGCACTAAGCAATAAATTTCAGTCTTATTTTGAACATTCATGTTGATACCCACAGACTCTCTAGGACTCAAAATGTAGGTGGCTGGGTGTATGGAATTCCTTTTCCATTTAAACAATAGGTAGACTGTTCTGAATAAAGGGGTAATTAATCTGAAAGTTAAACATTAAAAACATAAATTTACACTGAGGCATGCATCTATAGGAATCAGTTGTGAAAATAACTGAACAAATTAGTTAAATTTCTGAATGATTTTCTTGTTTTCCTTCGATATAAGTTCATGGAGGGCCATGGAACAGTCAGTCTTTCATCCGGGTCCTTTATTTTCTTACAGTTACTGTCATCCAGATTTATGGGATCATCATTGGCATTCCCAAAGTGGGAGGTCTGAGTTTGAAGATGTTCCTGCTTCATTCTGTTCATGCATTTATACTGTGCTAGGTTCACTCAGTTCATGCATTTATACAGAGCTTGGTTCACTCTGTTCATGCATTTATACTGCACTTGGTTCTCTCTGTCCATGCATTTATACTGTGCTGGGTTCACTCTGTTCATACATGTATACTGTACTACATTCACTCTGTTCATACATGTATACTGTACTACATTCACTCTGTTCATACATGTATACTGTACTACATTCACTCTGTTCATACATGTATACTGTACTACATTCACTCTGTACATACATGTATACTGTACTACATTCACTCTGTACATGTATGTATATTGTGCTCACAGACTTAACTTTGTTCATGCATTTATTCTGTGCTGGGTTCATCACTAGATACATCTTTTATATGAAAATAAAGGCATGAGAAAACATGAAAGTTTCCCTTTAGGAGTGTAATTTTAGCAATACAGGTGATAGGCTAGAAGAAATCACTGGATGGAATCTGAAAAAGAATAACTTTCTGATCATTCAGGGCCTCATTGTTATGGTGGTCGACAAGGTTTGGAACTGATGTTTTTTTTTTAATTGCATACTTGCCATATATCATCAGTACTAGGCCATTGGTCCTACAAAATTTCTAAATTGTTATATTAAATGAATATTATGTGCTGTGTAATCGATCAAACATCTGCAGTCGTACAAGTGAACGGATACACGCGGACATTAAAATATTCCAGTACGAGGCCATTGGTCCTACATCAGTACTAGGCCATTGGTCCTACACAATTTCTTAATTGTTATATGAATATAATGTTCTGTTTAATCGATAAAATGTCTGCAGAGTTGTACATTAATTGTTCCAATAAATTGAATACAATATGCATAAAACCTCTGTTAAGAGTTGTACAAATGTCTATCAGTTCAATACAGTGTGCTGATTAGTTGATGAACCTCACATACAACTCATAGAAGTGTCTATCAGTTGAATACAGTGTGCTGTTTAATTGATGAATCCCACATAAAACTCATACAAGTGTCTATCAATTGAATACAATGTGATGTTTAGTTGATGAACTTCACATAAAAGCCATACAACTATGTTGATGTGGACGTCGATTGTTTCACAGTGATAAGCCTATTGTTGTAGGTTTTTTTCTACTGTTTCATACTTTGAACAAGGGTTGCGGACGTTGATTGTTCCATAGTGATAACCCTAGTGTTCTAGGTTTTGTTCTACTATTATGTACTTTGAACAGGGGCCGGTTATCTTTCTAAAAATAAGTTTTCCTTGTTTCCTCAATGGTAATACTGGTTATTTAGCAAGTCCTTCTATTATTTTAGGTATTGTGGAAAACAACTTCAGTTTCCTTTATTGCTTGTGCATAATTAATAGGTGTAATTTGGCTTAGAGTGTATACTGCTTGGCCTTTTACTTTAAAGATGTTGATAGGTCAATTAGACAAAAACTAGCCAATAGGGTTTTAGTTTCTAAAATAATATTTTATAAATAAGTTATTACCCTTTCAAAAACCATTATTGTCTACAATGTTAAACAAATAATGTTTTGTATTAAAATAACTGCTAAAGATTTATTTACTTCTGACTAGTTCAGATTCATTTCTTGAAAACATGGGAGCGGCCATTTTAAACAGCTGTCTGCTTTAGACTGCATGCTGTTACCCTAATAGCACATGCAAATACATTTCCATTTCAAAGAGCTATCTGCTTTAGACTGCAACTTGTTAGTCTAATGGCAGATATCAAGAAATTTCCATCACAGTACATGAACGTAAAACAGAGGCATGCCAACAATCTCTCTAGGTGCTTGATGTCTACCGTTTCACCTTATAGTTGCCCCTCTTTCAGAATTTCTTAGTAACTGTAGAGTGGAACCATAACATATCCAGAAACCATCAAGTTTTACAGCAATATGCAAAGCACCAGTCTAGTTGATTAGTGTTATTCCTCAACCTCAGCTCAAATATATATATATATATATTATGAGCTTTCCAAACGTTATAAATGGTATAACGGTACTAGTTGAATGAGTGGGGGGCCGTTGTATTCCAAATGTTATAAATGGTATAAAGGTACCAGTTGAATGAGTGGGGACCGTTGTATTCCAGACGATATAGAAGGTATAACGGTACCAGTCGATTGAGTGGAGACCCTCATATTCCGGACGTGATAGAGGGAATAACGGAACCAGTTGCATGAGTGGGGACCCTTGTATTCCAAACGTGATAGAGGGTATAACGGTACCAGTTGAATGAGTAGGGAACGTTGCATTCCAAACGTGATAGAGGGTATAACGGTACCAGTTGAATGAGTAGGGACCGTTGCATTCCAAACGTTATAGAGGGTACAACGATACCAGTTGAATGAGTACTACTAATAATAATAATGAGGACTTTGTATAGCGCCTAATCTTTAGAAGCTCTAAGCGCTTTACAACATTTGACAACACTTAAAAAACATATATAATGATATGATTACAAAATTAAAAACAAACACCACGAAAGTAGAAACAGAAAATATGCTGTAAATATTTTTGGCAAGGATACATTATTAGGTCTTTAAGTATGTTCTTGCAGTTGAAATAGGTGAGTTTTAAGAGCGCTCTTGAATGAGATCACTGTGTCTTTGTGTCTAAGTGCAGCGGGCAATTCGTTCCACGTTGCTGGGCCCTGGTATGCAAAAGAGCGTTGTCCATATGATTTGATCTTCATAGTGGGAATAATGAGAATACGAGTGTCAGAAGAGGAGCATAAGCATCTTGCAGGTGTGTACACATGGGTGAGGTCAGATAGGTATGTTGGACTGGAGCCCGTCAGTGAAACGTAGCACAGAGAACAAATTTTGTGTTTAATTCTGGATCGTATGGATAGCCAGTGTAGGGTACAGAGCAGGGGAGAGGCGTGCTCTGATCGTGGTACTCTAAGGATGATCCGAGCAGCTGTGTTTTGAACTTTTTGAAGTTTCTGAAGTAGACATTGAGACGAACCAGACAGAATTGAGTTACAATAGTCCAGTCTTGAAAGTACTAAGGAACACACAAGTGTTTTAGTGGCATCAACTGAAAGATACTTGTGAATGGAGCTGATGCGTCTCAGCTCAAGATATGCAGCCTTGCATATGTTCATGACATGTTGGTGCAACGAGAGAGTACTGTCGAGAGTGACACCGAGGTTTCGTACTGACTGTGTGAATTCAATGTTGGTGTTGCTGATATTTATTGTCTGAGGTAAAGGATGTGAATGAGAAAGTCTTTGTGTTGTAATCAGGATGGCTTCAGTTTTATCATCATTCATCTGCAGCTTGTTACATGTCATCCATGATTTCACATCGGAAATGCACCTCTCTACGCCTTTGGATGGTAGCTTCAACTTCAGCTGGATGGCTAGATTTGTATATTTGGGTGTCATCAGCATACACTTGGTGAGACACTGGATGATGATCTATGACACTTGAGAGTGGCTGAGTGTATAGAATGAAGAGAACAGGTCCAAGAACAGACCCCTGTGGAACACCACAGCATAGATCAACTGGGCTGGAGTGTTTTCCATTTGCGGACACAATTTGTGTCCTGTTGACCAAGTAGGACTTGAACCATAGTAAGGCCGTATCATGAATGCCAAATACATGCTGGAGACGGTGAAGTAATATATCATGGTCTATAGTGTCAAATGCTGCAGACAAGTCAAGGAGAGTGAGGACTGTAATCTTTCCGCCATCCAAAGCAGAGAGAAGGTCATTGACTACTTTCAGAAGAGTAGTTTCAGTACTGTGGCAAGGGCGATATGCAGACTGTACATTGCTAAAAAGACTGTTTGAATTCAGATGAGATACAAGTTGGGATAGAACAACTTTTTCTAAGATTTTTGACATGAATGGCAGATTAGAAACTGGGCGGTAGTTCTTTAAATCATTATGGTCGAGTGTTGGTTTCTTCAGCAGAGGCTTTACAATGGCAGTTTTGTAAAATGATGGGAATTCGCCAGTTGAGAGAGAGGTATTAATAACATCAGTTAGTGAAGGCAGTATTGGATCCAAGCACTGTAGCAGCAGTGACGTCGGGATCGGATCCAGTTCACATGACTTTGGTGCACTCTTCATCACGATTGTACGTACTAAATCCATAGAAACAGGTTCAAATGCTGCTAACGGTTGCCTCTGAAATTCTGTATCGCAACTGTATGGTGACGACGAGTCAACTGAAATTGTGTTGTCAAGTTTATCTATGATGGTTTGTACTTTGTCACGGAAGAAATTTGCAAACAGGTCCGGAAGGTCGACTAGAGAGAAGGTAGCTGGAAGTGGTGTACATTTGTTCCTTGACATCAGCTTGTTAGTAGGGACCATTGCATTCCAAACAAACAGTTGAATGAGTAGGGACCATTGTATTCCAAACGTTATAGAGGGTACAATGGTACAAGTTGAATGAGTAAGGACCGTTGTATTCAAAACGTTGTAGAGGGTACAATGGTACCAGTAGAATGAGTAGGGACCGTTGTATTTCAAATGTTATAGATGGTAGAATGGTACCAGTAGAATGAGTAGGGACCGTTGTATTCAAAATGTTATAGATGGTACAACGGTACCAGTAGAATGAGTAGGGACCGTTGTATTCCAAACGTTATAGAGGGTACAACGGTACCAGTTGAATGAGTAGGGACCATTGCATTCCAAACAAGCAGTTGAATGAGTAGGGACCGTTGTATTCAAAACGTTATAGAGGGTACAACGGTACCAGTAGAATGAGTAGGGACCGTTGTATTCCAAATGTTATAGATGGTATAATGGTACCAGTGGAATGAGTAAGGAATGTTGTATTCAGAAATAAACAACACAACTAGCTGTGATTGGTGCATTATGTAAGAGTTGTACGACTGAAATGTTTGCTTCTTTGCTGTGGATAATTCACGATCATTGTGCTCAGCGCATAAATTCTTCAACATTAACCGCTGATGAAGGTGTTGTGCTGTTGCCAAAAATTTTGAATTCTTAAGATATTTATTCTCTGAGTATGATAAATTACTAATGATCACGTAAGCTTTGTATTTTCTATCAGTCTTAAAAAGGTTGAGCCTCTTTTTTGCAACATGTGAGATTATGTTAATTCAGTCTAGATCATATATTGTATTTTTCACTTATCTCTAAAAAGTCATCTATTATGACTAGATAACTCTTAATTGTTGTTTATTTCCAGCAGAGTTATCTCTCTTCAATGCAATGGAGTACCCGGTTCTGCCCTTGTCAAATTGACAATCTAACATTACTCTCTGTTACAGTGTGTTATGCACTTGCTGAAGTCCAATAGAACGTATGTTTGTCTCACCAAAATGTTAACATTGAGGTCTCTTTATAAACCATTGGCATCATGAATCCAGACGAGACTTTTATTCATTTATTACCAGTTCAGAATCTAACAGGTTTTTGTCTGCAACACCATTCATTAATTGGTTTATATGGACCTGGGAAGTGTAAGATCATTTATTCATTGGTTTATATGGACCTGGGAAGTGTAAGATCATTCATTCAGATTCAGAAACAAAATTGTTTGTACCTGTTATTATTTTATGTAAGAATGAATTCCTTAGTGTATGGCTGTAAGGCTGATTACCATGTGACAAGAATGAATTTCTTAGTGTATGGCTGTAAGGCAGATTACCATGTGACAAGAATGAATTTCTTAGTGTATGGCTGTAAGGCAGATTACCATGTGACAAGAATGTATTCTTTAGTGCCATGTGATAAGAACGAATTCATTAGTGTATGGCTGTAAGGCTCATTACCATTTGAGAACTTTCAAGAGATATGTTATTCGGTTGGAATTGAACAACCTCAAAATACCCTTTTTATAGCAAAATTTAGATTTATTTTTAAATTGAGTCACTCATTCTTAAAGTGACATGCTTTATTACTATGACTTTTATACAATAGGTAATGGTGGCATGGTAACTCGATTGATAAGAGCACTTGACTCTTAATCAAAGGGTTGTTGGTTCATTTCTCACCCAGGCAAATCCAGGTTCAGTATTTACCCAGCCAAGTCTGATTTCAGTGCCCAGTACCCAACGAGGCAAGTCCAGGTACTGTACCTACCCAGGTAAGTTCGGGTTCAGAACCCAACCAGGCAGATTTGTGTTCATTACCCAGTACCAACACAGGTAAGTCCAGGTTCTGAACCCACCCAGGTGAGTCCAGGTTCAGTACCCACCCAGGCAAGTCCAGGTTCTGTACTCAATAATAATAATAATAATAATAATGATGATTGGAAAAAGAATAAGAAACTATACGATTTAATCAGATAGTAATAATAATCAAATAATGACAATAGCCAATATGTAAATAAAATCATGAATAACAGCTAGTTAATATACACTAGATCTTCATCTTAACCTCCCAGCCTTGACTCTGCCTCCCCAAGTACAGGTATATCATTATACAACCATTGCAGTTAAAGTCCAATAGCTGTATTTGCCCAAAACTGGTTTGGACTGTCAGTATACAACCAAAGCAGTTTAAGTCCTGTAGCTTTACTCACCCAATCATAGTTTGGACTGTCAGTATGCAACTATTACAGTTAAAAGCTAATAGCTGTTTTTGCCGAATCATAGTTTGGAATGAAAGTATACAGCCATTGCAGTTAAGGCCCAATAGCTGTATTTGCCCATAGTTTAAACTGTAAGGGAGCATAGAATGAAATATTTCCTCTAAAAAAAATTCCTGTTCCCCCTCCCAAAATTAGTGGTTGGTACCTAACACACACACACACACACACACACACACACACTTGTAGCATGTATTTATGGTGTATATGTTGTGCTTATGGTCCAACCTTTTCCTATCAACATTTATGAAATGGTGCCTAGGCATGGTGGCTGACACCACGATTCCTACACACATTCTCATTTCACAAATTATGTACACAACAACAAAACTGATTTTTAGCTCTACTGATCAAATACCAGAAAGAGATTATGGTATGGTCTGCAGTCTGTCATTCATTGGTTTTCTTAGAACCAGTTTATTATCACCATTCCTTATAAACTTTGTAAAGGATTGCCATGAAAACCCCAATAAATATGGTGCTGATCTGAAATCCAATATGGCTAACATTGCCCTCTTGAAAACCTTGTCATCACTACTCCTCTTCAATGGACGTCATTTTGACATAGACTGTTTACACCTGAAGACGTTTTGTGATGTCCTAAATGACAATGGTGCCAATCTCATGGCTGCCAAAGTTGCCATCTTGAATATCCTGTTACTACTACTCTGCCTGAATGGATAGACATATCAACACTAAAGGACTTCTTATGATATCTAATTAAAAACAATGCTGATCTATCATCCAATATGGCCTCCAAAACAGCCATCTTGAAAATCTTGTTATTGCTATTCTTCTAGGATTAAAAGTAATTTTGACATGGGTATTCACCACAATATTTACTGTGATATTTACTTTGACCTATATGAAACTGGTGCTCATCCAATATGGCCACCATTAATTTTGCTCTTTTTACCTGTCTGTTCGTAATGCAACCATTGTTTTATCTGTATATACAACAATGCCATTTTCTTTTGCACCATATTTTAAGCTTGCTTAGTGTGATTTGAAGATTATTTCTAATTCAGTTTTGCAGCTGTGTTCATGTAACAAAGTTGTATCATCAGTTGTGTTCATGTAACAAAGTTGTATCATCAGCTGTGTTCATGTAACAAAGTTGTATCATCAGCTGTGTTCATGTAACAAAGTTGTATCATCAGTTGTGTTCATGTAACAAAGTTGTATCATCAGCTGTGTTCATGTAACAAAGTTATATCATCAGCTGTGTTCATGTAACAAAGTTGTATCATCAGTATACAGATCAGTTGATGATACTGAATTTTGAATTTGTAGAGAAGAAAAACAAAAGTGGTCTGAGTATAGTTCCTTGTGGCATGTCACATTTTATTCCTTTATTTTATGATATCTGTCCATGTAAAGTCACTTTTTGAAATCTGTCACTCAAGTGAGAAACAATTTGTAAGCTGTGCCACAACATTGGCAGATTTTTAGCTTTTTAGAGAAGTTCATGATCAACAAGTTAAAATACTTTTGTAAAATCAACCATAATGCTCCCAACTAACTGTACTTTATCTAAAGCCAGCAGCCATGTGTCAATCACTGATGTTAGTACTATTTTGCAGGAATGATTTTGCCTACAACCAGCTTGGTTATAATTGATAAGTTTGTGGCCATTGAGACAAGTCATAAATGGCTCATGCACATTTATTTCAGTTAATTCTGAAAGAGTTGGAATAATAGAGATTGGCTGAAAATTATTCAAGTCCTCTTGTACCATTACTTTTGGAGTGGATTTACCTTTGCAGTTTTTCTTAATTGTGAAAATTTGCCAGTCTTTAGACTTTGATTGCATATGAATGCAATTCTCTCTGCAATAGCAGGTGCTGCTGATTTCAAAAGCCATGGGCCTATCATACCAAATCCTGTAAATTTAGTAATATCAATATTTTACAGATAGTTTCAAACAAATGTTAAACTTACTTCAGAAATTTCAAATTTATTATCTTTTTATAATCTTCCAGCACAAACTCTTCTGAGATGTGCGTGATTTGATACAGCTTTACGTTCTTTAAGTTTTGAGACCACATTCACAAAAAAGTCATTAAATAAATTTGACATTTGTAAATGTTCATTTATGCATACAATGTCCGGAGATGGAATGCCAGTTTTGTGCTTGGATTTTCCAGCACCTAATTCATTACTGGTAAATAGTATTAAGTTCTTTTAGGGTTTTTCTTATTTTTAGCAATCTCTTTTTCATAATGTTGTCATTATTTGCAGTCCTAAACATTTTTGTTACCTTCCTCACTTCCTGAAGTCCTAAACATTTTTATTACTTTCCTCACTTCCTGAAGTCCTAAACAGTTTTGTTACTTTGCTCACATCCTGAAGCTTTCAAGTAGACTCCTGTTTTAATAGCATCCAATGTCTCTGTAGTAATCCAGAATGGTTGATGATTATGTTGTATTATTTGCATTTATAATGGCGCATGTGGATTGACTACATTAAAAACAAGTCTGTCCATGTATCTATCACCTATATCTTCAAATATTGCCACAGTATCCCATGAAATCTGTTCCAAGTCCATCAGAGAGTTGATGTTGTCAAACTGTTTAAGAGACCTGCAAGAAATTGATGTATGGACATAATTTTCCTTACGCTTTTGCTGGCTGTTTGTGTAAGAAGAATGGCATTGTGGTCACTCAATCCTGTCTTAGGAATATAAACTTTCGAAACTCTTTCTGGAGTGTTTATATGCATGAAAATTCTAAAAACATGTAAATTGTTTCTGTTCATGTAAGCACAAGTCTTACTTCATATATTTTGCCCCTTATTTCTTGCATGTCCCATATTAATACTATTAAGTTCAAGGTATTAGTTCTTGACTGGGCAATCAAGGAGCTATCATTACTTGACTGGGCACTCAAGGAGATATCATTACTTGACTGAGCAATCAAGGAGATATCATTACTTGACTGGGCAATCAAGGAGATATCATTACTTTACTGAGCAATCAAGGAGATATCATTACTTGACTGGGCAATCAAGGAGATATCATTACTTGACTGGGCAATCAAGGAGATATCATTACTTGACTGGGCAATCAAGGAGATATCATTACTTGACTGGGCAATCAAGGAGATATCATTACTTGATTGGGCAATCAAGGAGATATCATTACTTGACAGGGCAATCAAGGAGATATCATTACTTTACTGGGCAATCAAGGAGATATCATTACTTGACTGGGCAATCAAGGAGATATCATTACTTGACTGGGCAATCAAGGAGCTATTATTATTTGACTGGGCAATCAAGGAGATATCATTACTTGACTGGGCAATCAAGGAGATATCATTACTTGACTGAGCACTCAAGGAGATCTCATTACTTGACTGGGCAATCAAGGAGATATCATTACTTGACTGGGCACTCAAGAAGATATCTTTACTTGACTGGGCAGTCAAGGAGATATCATTACTTGACTGGGCAATCAAGTAGATATCATTACTTGACTGGGCAATCAAGGAGCTATCATTATTTGACTGAGCACTCAAGAAGATATCATTACTTTACTGGGCAATCAAGGAGCTATCATTATTTGACTGGGCAATCAATGAGCTATCATTATTTGACTGAGCACTCAAGAAGATATCATTACTTTACTGGGCAATCAAGGAGATCTCATTACTTGACTGGGCAATCAAGGAGATATCATTATTTGACTGGGCAATCAAGGAGATATCATTACTTGACTGGGCAATCAAGGAGATCTCATTACTTTACTGGGCAATCAAGGAGATCTCATTACTTTACTGGGCAATCAAGAAGATATCATTACTTTACTGAGCAATCAAGGAGATATCATTACTTGACTGGGCAATCAAGGAGATATCATTACTTGACTGGGCAATCAAGGAGATCTCATTACTCGACTGGGCAATCAAGGAGATATCATTATTTGACTCGGCAATCAAGGAGATATCATTACTTGACTGGGCAATCAAGGAGATATCATTATTTGACTCGGCAATCAAGGAGATATCATTACTTGATTGGGCAATCAAAGAGATATTACTTGACTGGGCAATCACGGAGATATCATTACTTAAAAGTGCATGAACATTAGCTGCATCTGTGTGATTTTATCATGATTCTTATTGCGCTCATAAGTTTGCTCATTGGAATTTATTTCCCTATTGCTGTTGTTATATTTATAAACATTTCTATTATTGCCAGTGGTGTGGGCATTATCACCACCAATAGTAGAAACATTGTGTGCTTGTGATCGACATCATTGCTAAACCCTTACTATCCATTAGTATAATGAATTTTTGCCTTACTACCTAAACCGTAATGAATCCAGCATCCAAAGTTCCTCCCATGGTGACATCTGTACCTATAACTTGCATCCCATGCTGTAATGTGCCTGTCTGTTAACGATTTCACTTTGCCCATATTTTTCTGCTTTGGACAGTTGGACCTTTTCTTTACCCATTTTTTTCTGCTATGAACAGTTGGACATTTTCTTTGCACATTTTTTTCTGCCATGGACAGTTGGACCCTTTCTTCTAAATGTTATGCCTTTGTAACTTCTGATACATTGCAGTCTTCTCTTAGAATCAGTTAATATAAAACAATTTCACCCTGGCCATGTTTGGAATGAAGGTAATGTAACAGCTGATCATAAACTTCTTTAGATACATCATCACTTCCATTAGCAGCATTATTTCCCCTGTATAGATTACAACTGTGGAGAATTTTCTGATGTTAAATAGCATTATATCTTCATAGATCATCTCCACATTTGCTGCAGAAACAGCGTTTTTATTTTTTATTTTTTAAATGATTCATCAGGACATTCATGTCTATGGTTTGCAGCAATGCACTTCCTATCAGAATTATTCTCTTCCTGTGAATTTCCCATTCATGATTTCTATTATTTGTGGGAATGTGGCATATTTTGTTCTTTCTCAGTACTGACTGGAGCCTGATGTGTTTCTAATTGTTCTTCAGGTGCAACATCTATATCCCCACCATTACATTGGACATATTTGTTGACTGAGACACATGTGGTTTTTGTGTGCTCTGTGTGCCAGATACTGTAATGGTTAGGGTGTGTCTCTGTGCTCTGTGTGCCAAATGCTGATGGTTTGGGTATGTCTTTGTGCTCTGTATGCCAAACACTGTAATGGTTTGGGTGTGTCTGTTGTCTCTGTGTGTGCCAGACACTGTAATGGTTGGGATCTGTCTGCTTTGGTAGAAATTTTGTCTGATTAAACTGCTGATTTATTCAATTTTTTTTTTTGCAGGTTATCAGCTTGACTTTGAAGTCCACTAATCACTTTCATCAAATGACCAATGTATGTTGCTCTCATGAGACTCTACTGCATAGGTCATTTTGTCATAGGTCATTTAGGCCATCTGGTTGTCATAGGTCATTGAGACCATCTGGTTGTCATAGGTCATTGAGGCCATCTGGTTGTCATAGGTCATTGAGGCCATCTGGTTGTCATAGGTCATTGAGGCCATCTGGTTGTCATAGGTCATTGAGACCATCTGGTTGTCATAGGTCATTGAGACCATCTGGTTGTCATAGGTCATTTAGGCCATCTGGTTGTCATAGGTCATTGAAGGCCATCTGCTTGTGATCATCATGATTACTGTGAAGGGAGGTTTCCATACCAGATGTGAATGTAGCATTTGTAGTGGTAGATTAAGGGCCATTCTAAAGAGATTTGTTCTTTTCATGGTTTAGGCCCATTCATTTTGTCAGTAGATTTTTCCATAGACTTAAAGCTTAAAGTGCATTTCAAAACATCTACATGAGTTATTACAATAAATTTATCATGGCTTTTACTGGCTGTGTTAAGTTAATTTTCAATGACATTTTGAAACTATTTGAAAAAACATGGAGATAGGAATGTAATGACAATATCTGTACAATAAAATTGGTTTTTGGAAACAAAACCAATTCCAAATGTTTTTTTTTTTTTTTTTTTTTTACTGTACAATCAAAATCTCAGGGGCAAAATCCTTTAAAAGATGCACTAATATCAGTAGAGATACACCCATTAGAGTCAGATGGATTTTCAGATCCTGGGATGGAATATTCTTCCATCTTCAGCATGTGAGATGCATCATGATTTAGCTCCCAGTGTCAGCCATTTTTGTAATTGTCCAAATAGAATCTATAATGATCAATTTCCATTTCCTTGAATGACACAGAAACTATATAACTACTTTTCATGAGATATTTTGAAATTGTTCAATGACATGATTTTACTGAAAATACCATTTTAAAAACAAATTTCAGAGCGTCATTAAAATTTCTCTTTAGTCTGTCAGCCATCTTGGATCCCATAATTTTTGAATAACTCATGTCTGCCCTTTTAGTCCATGGTTGTACCTGTCTATAATTTTAGTCTATGGCTGCATAAGTTCTATCCACATTTTTAGCCCATTGTTGTGTTATGTACATTTAATTTGCATTGTTTGTTGGTTATTTTTTGTTTATTTCATGTTTTGAGTAACCAACATTGTATCTAATTGCTGACTTTGTCCAAAATCATTCACAATTTTGTAAACAATTTTTTTTTTTCTGAATGATGATCAGTATCTTAAGCTTAAGGACATTGCATTTGCTTATAAATTTACACTTGGACTATCTGATTTTTGTCATGTGTCTTGTGGTAACAAACTTTCTAATCCTTCTAGAACAATGAAGTTTTAATCCTTATCCAGGTTTTCATTTTGTGTCTAAGTTTGTCATATAAATGATGTTTTTTCTTTCTGAAAATATGTTATTCGTGCTTTAAGATCTATCAGAATCTATGTTATTATTGTTGTGTCTAGAAACGCATTTTGGCAGGATATTATTTCTCTAAATTATTTAAGTGATTTTTCTCTGGAAATAAAGAGTGCTCATAAAAATAATGTATTCTTGTACAGAAACATTCACTAGGATTTATAATGAATTTAAACCTGGAATTATGTTACTGTTATTCAACAAAAGACTGTTGGTACAACACCACCATACAGGTCACCATAGATACATGAACACTTTTTGCATTGGATTTATCTTGGATTTCCACTAAAGTGTATTCAGAACTTTTATGATTAGGACTTGCATCTGTAATTAGGATTTATTCTGGGATTTAATTCATAAAGCCATAAGTGTTTTTATTTTTTACGTTATATTCAAAGGAAATAAATTATTTGTTGAATTTTACAAAGATTGCTGCTTCTCACTCTTTCTAAAACTTATTTTAAAACCATAGTATTGTAATAGTTATAAGTCTTATCCTTGCTTTTCATCCCATGGTTGTATTAAGTCCTGTCTACACTTTTAGTCTATGGTTGTATAAGTCCTGTCTATACTTTTTGTCTATGATTGTATAAGTCCTCTATATGCTTTTGTTCCATGGTTGTACAAGTCCAGTTCACTCATTTAGTCCATGGTTGTATAAGTCCTGTCAATGCTTTTAGTCCATGATTGTAGAAGTCCTGTCAGTGGTTTAGCCCATGGATGAACAAGTCCTGTCTACACTTTTTGGCCATGGATACAGCCATAGAGCTGTCTGGCACAGTTTATTACCAGTAAATACAGACAACAGCAACTAGTATTTCTTAAATTTCCAGATGTGATGAAAACAGCATGGGCCTCAAACTGGAACAGACTATCACGTTCACTGAATAGGCACTTGTTTTACCCCACTACCACTCAGGGCCATAGAGAACGATCATGGGCCCCAGGGTAAGAAGCACCTGGGCCTCTCCTAGTTCTTGTTCAAACAAAATTTTTCTTTTATAAAATTAAAAAGTGTTGTTCAGCCCGAGGCCCCCTTATAGCAACCTCTGCTACCACTTGTCAGGTAGTCCATTCAATTTAAATATTTTTTAAAAAGTTTCTTCCATATTTTCGGCATTGAATTCTACAGCTTTCTCAGCCACCAGATTTTGACAAATCTGTAATCATGATTAAAACGGTGCAGGAAAATTTGCACTTGTAACATCAACAACTCATGCACTAGTAACTCCAGAGTTTAAAAGTCACATTTGTGGAACATGAACAACTCATGCACTAGTACCTCCAGAGCCAACTTTGACATAGTAGCCTTTCCCAGAAGGATAGCAAGCCACCCCTGAGACTTAACTCGGTGTCATGGATTATGGACTGACTGCCAGTCTGAGATGCTAGAGGACCATATATTGTCACACATGGTATATTGGTTTTTATTGTACCTGGCCATATTTCTGATCCAAGGTATATTGGTTTATTAATGTACCTGGCCATATTTCTAATCCAAGGTATATTGGTTTTTATTGTACCTGGCCATATTTCTGATCCAAGGTATATTGGTTTTTATTGTACCTGGCCATATTTCTGATCTAAGATATATTGGTTTTATTGTACCTGGCCATATTTCTGATCAAAGATATATTGGTTTTTATTGTACCTGGCCATATTTCTAATCCAAGATATATTGGTTTTTATTGTACCTGGCCATATTTCTGATCAAAGGTATATTGGTTTTTATTGTACCTGGCCATATTTCTGATCAAAGGTATATTGGTTTTTATTGTACCTGGCCATATTTCTGATCAAAGGTATATTGGTTTTTATTGTACCTGGCCATATTTCTGATCTAACATATATTGGTTTTTATTGCACCTGGCCATATTTCTGATCCTAGGTATATTGGTTTTTATTGTACCTGGCCATATTTCTGATCCAAGATATATTGGTTTTTATTGTACCTGGCCATATTTCTGATCCAAGATATATTGGTTTTTATTGTACCTGGCCATATTTCTGATCAAAGGTATATTGGTTTTTATTGTACCTGGCCATATTTCTGACCCAAGATATATTGGTTTACTTGGAATTGCAACGAAACTTCACATAGATCTTCAGCCCAATGTTTAGTTATGCCCCATGATCACCTGTCTTTCTACCTTTTGGTGTCCACAGCTGCATAACTTTACACAAGTTTGTAGATTTCAGTCAAATTAGGCATATGGCTTTATCTATTGAGACATTGCAATAATATAGTTTGCAGTGTTCCATAACATCACTGACCAGAGTTATTGCCCCCTGATTGCCTGTCCTGCTGACTTTTGATTCTGTGATGTATTATTCTTAGGTCTGATGGATTTCAACTAGATTTGGTAGGATGCTTACATATTGATCATTTTCTGAAACCATTTGATTCCCAACATTCATTGAGCCAAAATGCCTCTGTTGTGGCCCTTGAGTTCCATTCTCCTAACATTGGTTTCCACAGTATAATTTTATTAACATTTCTTTTCGAATATTATTGATATACAGCTTTATATTTATTATCTCATGAACAAATTTGATTTTCAGCATTTAGTAACATCAGCTACAATGGTTATGTTCCCTGTTGTCCTATCTTCTGACTTAAGTTTCTACAGCATTACTTTCCATGATTGTTGGATTTTGTCAGCATTTGACAGGGAAATTTATGCTAATCAGTCCTTGAAAGAGTCTGATTTATTTTAGTATTTGACAGGGCAAATTTATACTAATGAGTCCTTGAAAAAGTCTGATTTTGTCAGCATTTGACAGGGCAAATTTATACTGAGTCCTTGAAAGAGTCTGATTTTGTCAGCATTTGACAGGGGAAATTGAATGAGTCCTTGAAAGAGTCTGATTTCAGAATCACAACATCATTACAGGAGTTATTGCCCCTGATTTCCCCATCCCCATGTTATTTGGTTTCCACATCATAAATTGACTAAGATTTGTTGGATTTCAACCAAATTTGATGCATTGCTTTTTTATGAGGCATATAATGAATTTGATTTCCATCATTCCATTATATCATGTACAGGAGATTCAACCAAATTTGATTTGCTACTTTTTATGAGACACTTAATGAATTTGATTTCCATTATTCCATTACATTATGTACAGGAGATTCCATTACATCATGTACAGGAGATTCCATTATATCATTGTAGAATGGCCATATCTATTTAATTTTGTTTTAGTTCACTGCACTGTGACATTATGACACTTAAAGTTATTGCTTTCAAAAGATGAAATTAGACCTGATGGAAACAAAACAAAAGAAACAACACCCCACCCCATTCCACCTCCCACATTGCATGAACTATAGTTCTAGGACCCCACTTGTTTAAAAACTTATGTTGATCATCTCCTGAAAATTCTTAAACATTCATGTAGATGGTCAGAGAGCGAAACTCCTAGTAAACAAGTCCCCAAATACATGATACAAACTCCTAGTACACAAGCCCCTGAGTACAGGGTTCAAACTCCTAGTACATAATTCTCTGAGTACATGGTACAAACACCTAGTACACAAGCCCCTGAGTACATGGTACAAACACCTAGTACACAAGCCCCTGAGTACAGGGTACAAACACCTAGTACACAAGCCCCTGAGTACAGGATACAAACTCTTAGTACACAAGCCCTTAAGTACAGGTTAGAAACTCCTGGTACACAAGCCCCTGAGTACACATTAGAAACTCCTAGTACACAAGCCCCTGAGTACAGGGTACACACTCCTAGTACAGAAGCCCCTGAGTACAGGGTATAAACTCCTAGTACACAAACCCTGAGTACAGGGTAGAAATTCCTAGTACACAAGCCCCTGAGTACAGATTAGAAACTCCTAGTACACAAACTCCTGAATACAGGATATAAAATGCTAGTACACAAGTCCCTGAGTACAGGACACAAACTCCTAATAGACAATCCCCTGAGTACAGGTTAGAAGGTACTAGTGCACAAGCACTACAGGTTAGAAATTCCTAGTACACAAGCCCCTGAGTACAAGATACAAAATCCTAGTACACAAACTCCTGAGCACAGGATAAAAGAATAGCAATCAACTTTTTTGGCAGGTTGATATGGAATCTAGGCAAATTCTCTTTTAAAGCTACTTGCCCGTGGGTGTGACTGCAAATATTATTTTCTTGAGTACTGGATTCAATTGAATTATTTAATTTGTATAGTGGACTTGATTTTTGCACATGATTGAGGGAAGAGTTTATGTGTACCTTTGTCCATTTATGTTGTCATGATGTTTACTGATACTTGCATTCAAGATGTAACTTTGTTTACAAGTCTAGAAGGTTCTAGAAGCATACCTGTTTACAATTTTTAGGAAATTTTAATGTCACAGGTTAAGTGAAATTTGTATAAACAGTGAGTGGTAAACAAGTATTTAATTCCTGTTTTATGATCATTGTTTGAGAATCTATTAGGGTACTGAAGTTTTCAAATATAATTTTAGAGGAATTATTTAATGAATCATTGGAATTTACAAAGTGCTCATTGATTTTTGGACTAAAACAATACATTCAGATTATTGTGAATTTTTTGAAAGACATTTTGGTTTACATCATTGATATATCAGGACATTCAAGACTACTTGTACATTAGGATATTCAAGACTACTGGCATATCAGGACATTCAAGACTACTTGTACATTAGGATATTCAAAACTACTGGCATATCAGGACATTCAAGACTACTTGTACATTAGGATATTCAAGACTACTGGCATATCAGGACATTCAAGACTACTTGTACATTAGGATATTCAAGACTACTGGCATATCAGGACATTCAAGACTACTTGTACATCAGGATATTCAAGACTACTGGCATATCTGGACATTCAAGACTACTGGCATATCTGGACATTCAAGACTACTGGCATATCAGGACATTCAAGACTACTTGTACATTAGGACATTCAAGACTACTGGCATATCTGGACATTCAAGACTATCGGAATCCATTTGAAAACATTGTATATTCTTGGTCATTGTGATAGGACATGTAGGATTATTTGGGATTTAATTCAAAATACTGTAAGTGTCTTTTTGAATTTTCACTTTGTATTTTAAGGAAATAAATTGTTTGTTGATTGTTAATTAAAATGTTGGTTTTGTTTCTTTGTGTAGTTTTAAAACCTAGAGACATAACAGCTGCCAACTATTTATTGTCCATTTGTCTTTAATCAATATTTGGCTAGTGTGTTTTAAAAGGTTATTATTTTCTGCTTGCATCAGTCAATCATCATCTGTGTAATGTTAGCTCCCCTGGCCATATGACAAGGAAGGAAGTCCCTTAGAGATTAAAGGCCAACATAGTGAAAGTCACAAGGTGTAAAGTTTAGCTCCCACTAAGGATGTTTATGATATGGCCCCAAATCCATCACCTCTTTTTCATATGTCCATCAACAATAGCTTCTTACCTTTGTTATGTATATTTAATTTGGATTGTTTGTTAGTTATAGTTTATTTTCATTATATGCTGTGGATAATTGTATGTTGGATTTGATCTTGTCCAAATTCAAGTTCAGATTCTACCTGGTTTGAAACATTGATTTTTTAAAAATTCTGTAAACATCTAATACATAGTTAAAATTTTCTCTATGTGTATGAGTTGACTTTTAGGATTGTTATCTTTGCCTGTGTCAAGGACATTATGTTTGCTATGTTCTTTATTATATTTGCTATTAGGTTTTTAATTTTCATTCTTCATTAACTAGTTTTTAATTGAATTTATAGTGAAATTTTAAATAAGGATATGTTCTTTTATTGTATTATTGTGATCCAACAAAAGACTGTTGGCACATCACCACTATGCAGGCCACTACAGACACATCAACACTTCCAGCGTTGGATTTAATTTGAATTTCCACTAAAGTTTATTCAGAACTTTAATCACTTGTGTCTGTAATTCAAAGATTATTTGGGGTTTAATTCACAATACCGTAAGTTCCTTGTTTTTTAAATTTTCATTTTGTATTCTATGAAATAAAATATTTGTTGAATTTTACAAAGCTTGTTTCTTTTCATTCTTTACTATTACTTATTTCATGACCATAGAGTCTTAATACCATTCTGTAGAATCCATCACTTGTTGTCCATCTGTCCATCAACAATAGCTGATAACCATTCTGTAGAATCCATCACCTGTCATTCATCTGCCCATCAAAAATATTTTATTACCATCCTGCAGAACATATTTCTGGTTCTCATTTGATCCATTTTTTTAAAGTAAGCTTATACTATCAATGTTTAATATATTTTGAATAATAAGCGAGGTATATTTATAACACTGTCATGATCATTCATCAAATTTTGTGAGCTTGTTACAATTCATGTTGTTATGGTTTTGCTCAGACTTGGAAAATCTGACAACTTGGAATATAAGCTTACATTGCTAAAATCTGACAACTTGGAATATATGCTGACATCATTAAAATCTGACAACTTGGAATAAAAGCTTACATCATTAAAATCTGACAACTTGGAATATAAGCTTACATCATTAAAATCTGACAACTTGGAATATAAGCTTACATCATTAAAATCTGACAACTTGGAATATAAGCTTACGTCATTATAATCTGAAAATTTGGAATATAAGCTTACATCATTAAAATCTGACAACTTGGAATATAAGCTTATGTCATTAAAATCTGACAACTTGGAATATAAGCTTACGTCATTAAAATCTGACAACTTGGAATATAAGCTTACATCATTAAAATCTGACAACTTGGAATATAAGCTCACATCACTAAAATCTGACAACTTGGAATATAAGCTCACATCACTAAAATCTGACAACTTGGAATATAAGCTCACATCACTAAAATCTGACAACTTGGAATATAAGCTCACATCATTAAAATCTGACAACTTTGATTACAATATGACAACTTGGAATGTATGCTTACATCTTTAAGATCAATAATCTTCTATGGTATGTGAAATCCATGCATATTTATCATGTGTACTTGCATCTGGGTGAGTTTGTCACCATCATGGAGGCCATATTCATGTTATGAACTTGCATTTGGCTCACTTTGTCACCATCATGGAGGCCAATTTATGATGTGAACATGCATCTGGCTGAATTTGTCACCATCATGGAGGCCATATTTATGATATGAACTTGCATTTGGCTCACTTTGTCACCATCATGGAGGCCTTATTTATGATCTGAAATTACTGACTTTGTCACCATCATGAAAGCCATATTTATGATCTGACTTAAAAAATATTTATAAAAAAAAAAACAATTGCAAGAATGTTTTGATTTCTTTGTAATTATTATGAATTGGTTACAACAATTCTTCATCCCACATTGTTTTGATGAAATTCTAGAAAATAAACATTTATGGGATAACATAAAAGTACCAAAACACCAGTAGAATTGTCTGGTACAAATGGTGTAGGGGCAAAATTACCTAAACACCAGTATGATTGTCTGGTACAAACAGTGTAGTGTCAAAAGTACCAAAACACTGGTATGATTGTCTGGTACATACAGTGTAGGGACAAAAATACTCAAACACCATTATGATTGTCTGGCACATACAGTGTAGTGTCAAAAGTACCAAAACACCAGTATGATTGTCTGGTACATACAGTGTAGTGTCAAAAGTACCAAAACACCAGTATGATTATCTGGTACATACAGTGAAAGACAAAAGTACCTAACCACCAGTATGATTGTCTGGTACATAGTGCGTAGGGTCAAAAATACTTAAATACCAGAATGATTGGTACATACAGTGTAGGGATAAATGTACTTAAGCACTGGTATGATTTTTTGTCTGGTACATACTGTGTAGGAATAAACATACTTAAATACCAGCATGATTATTACATACAGTGTAGGGATGAATGTACTTAAACACCTGCAAGTATGATTGTCTGGTACATGGAATCAGGCCACAATTAATAATTCCAGTTCAGTACCCATGAATGTAGTCACAGTCTATTTTTAGAGCATTTTTCCTGTCTTCGTTTGGTGGTGATACAAGAGTTAGATTTACGCATTATTGGTATGGATTTAAAGGCAATTGTTTATTCTTTAGAATATGAGCTTATGGTGTAGTTGTCTGTGTTTGTTTCGGCGACAGTGTACAGCGAGTAATAAGGTCTTGCTGATGATCCGGAAGTGAAATCTGTGTTCCGTTACATGTTGGTTTGTTTATAGTCAAGCCTTTCAAAAAAATGCAGGTCAACCTTTGACAAGAACTTCACCATGAAGTCATCTTTGAAGGTATTTTAGATTAACATATGATTTGTATTGATTGTCACACAGTGGAAAGTTCAGTACTGAGAAACAAATGTAGAGAATATATAGTAAAATGAATTGTGTTCTATGGCCACGTAAAGTGTAGGGACAAAAGTACTTAAACACCTGTATGATTGTCTGGTACATACAGTGTAGGGACAAAAGTACTTAAACACCTGTATGATTGTCTGGTACATACAGTGTAGGGACAAAAGTACTTAAACACCAGTATGATTGTCTGGTACATACAGTATAGGGACAAAAATACTTAAACACCTGTATGATTGTCTGGTACATACAGTGTAGGGACAAAAGTACCAAAACACCAGTATGATTGTCTGGTACATACAGTGTAGGGACAAAAGTACTTAAACATCAATATGATTGTCTGGTACATACAGTGTAGGGACAAAAATATTCAAACACCTGTATAATTATTGGGGACATAGACTGTAAGTGCTCCGTGTCAAAAAGCAAGTACATGGCAAAATAACTAGATGATTATACTGTAAATAGGTGAAAAGCAGTGGCAGAGATAAAGATAAAAGAAAAATGCAGTTTTGATTCATGAGGACTGTAGTTTACATTTATTGTCATTGCCAAATATATTGAAATAATTCAAAGTCTTGGAATTCAAGATCCTTGTCCTGGTGGAATGGATCTAAAGTTTCTTCATTTTGAACTTTAATGGTGTACCAGAATAAACAGTTGCAGAGGAAATGCATTATGATTATTTGGGTTTGTTATTTTTAGGCAGAGATGGATGGGTATCTGGCCCAACCTCACAGAATTGGACTGGTTTTGCACTACCTGGAAATCCTGACAAACAGGTAGTTCCCTGCCAGGTACCCAGACCAGGCAAAATTTTCCTACCAGTCCACCCCTAATGTAGGGATGGACAGATACCCAGCCCAGGTTTTGCATTACCTTGTCACCACTATTGCAACTCTATGTATGATCAGATTTTGACCAAAGTTTTTGAATAGTCTCCTCAAGATGTTGGATGAAATTGACCATGGTCAAAATATTTATATAACAGGTCACTGTGGAAACCTGTGTACTGAATGCTTAATATTTTGAGTACACTGTGGAAACCTTTGTACTGAATGGTTAATATTTATTGGACACTGTGGAAACCTTTGTACTGAATACTTAATATATAGAGGACACTGTGGAATACTTTGTACTTAATACTTAATATTTAGTGGACACTGTGGAAACCTTTGTACTGAATACTTACTATTTAGAGGACAATGTGGAATCCTTTGTACTGAATACTTAATATTTAATGGACACTGTGGAAACCATTGTAATGAATATTTAATACTTAGAGGACACTGTGGAAACCTTTGTACTGAATACTGAATATTTAGAGACCACTGTGGAAATCTTTGTACTGAATATTTTGAGACCACTGTGGAAACCTTTGTACTGAATACTTAATATTTAGTGGATGCTGTGGAAACCTTTGTACTGAATACTTAATATTTAGTGGACACTGTGGAAACCTTTGTACAGAATGCTTAATATTTAATGGACACTGTGGAAACCATTGTAATGAATACTTAATACTTAGAGGACGCTATGGAAACCTTTGTACTGAATGCTTACTATTTAGAGACCACTGTGGAAACCATTGTACTGAATACTTAATATTTAATGACACTGTGGAAACCTGTGTACTGAATACTTAATATATAGAGGTCACTGTGGAAATCATTGGACTGAATACTTAATATTTAATGGACACTGTGGAATGGAAACCTTTGCAATGAATACTTAATATTTAGAGGACACTGTGGAAACCATTCTACTGAATACTTAATATTTAGAGGACACTGTGGAAACCTGTGTACTGAATATTTAATATTTAGAGGACACTGTGGAAACCACTGTACTGATTACTTAATATTTAGAGGACACTGTGGAAACCATTGTACTGAATATTTAATATTTAGAGGACACTGTGGAAACCATTGTACTGAATACTTCATATTTAATGGACACTGTGGAAACCTTTGTAATGAATACTTAATATTTAGAGACCACAGTGGAAACCTTTGTAATGTATTCTTAATATTTAGTGGACACTGTGGAAACTGTTGTTGTTGTTGTTGTTGTTGTTGTTGTTATAGGGTTTAACGCCATTTTTCAGCACAAGATAGGCTATACATGACAGCCAGTATTAATGGTGGAGGAAGAACCCTGGAAAACCCCGGGAAGAACCACCGACCCACGAGAAGCTACTGGCAGGCTTTCTCACGTACCCACATTAGCCGAGCCTGGACTCGAACTCATGCAGACAGAGGAAACTTTTGTAATGAATACTTAATATTTAGTGGTCACTGTGGAAACCTTTGTACTGAATACTTAATATTTAGAGCCCACTGTGGAAACCTTTGTAATGAATACTTAATATTTAGTGGACACTGTGGAAACCTTTGTAATGAATACTTAATCTTTAGAGCCCACTGTGGAAACCTGTACTGAATACTTAATATTTAGAGGACACTTTGGAAACCATTGTACTGAAGACTTGCTATTTGACTGTTCTCTGTGGAAACCTTTGTACTAAAGACTTAACTGGCCTCTGTGGAAACAGTCACTTTGGAAAACCTTGTAATCAATATTTTTCAAACCATTGTGAAATCTTATAATTTTTAGGTCACTGTGGAAACCTTTGTGCTGAAGACTTTTGTGGAGCTTTTTATATAGCAGATAAAATTTGATGCACAGTCATGGAAAGTGTCCAAGTTCTGTATGCAGTGCATGGAATGATCTGAAAGATTGGAGGTTTCCTGCACATATGCTTTAGTTTCATATGCTTTGCTGATTTTAATATTAAAATCTATTTGCTTATTTTAGCTATAACATTAACTAGAATTTGGTGATTATCATGCCATTACATATCACTGTACAAAACCATTTCATGATCTGTCTATGAAGTCTATTTGCCCATTTTAGTTATAAAATAAACTAGAATTTGGTGATTATCATGCCATTACATATCACTGTACAAAATCATTTCATGATCTGAGTTATAGGCTAATGTTGAATCAGGGTAAAGACATAGTGTCTCTAAGAATCAGGGTAAAGACATAGTGTCTCTAAGAATCAGGGTAAAGGCATAGTGTCTCTAAGAATCAGGGTAAAGGTATGGAGTCTCTAAGAATCAGGGTAAAGGTATATAGTCTCTAAGAATCAGGGTAAAGGCATAGAGTCTCTAAGAATCAGGGTAAAGACATAGTTTTTAAAAAAAATATTCTACTGACATAACGATATGTGATACTAGTACATATATGTAATACAAATGTATCAGTACAATATTTAAACCATAAGACAAATTACTAGACATTTATTTTTCATCAATTTAAGATGAAAGGAAAGAGGATAAGAAGAGAGAGAGAGAGAGAGAGAGAGAGAGAGAGATTAGTAAAAGAAATATTGCCTACATCTATGTTAAAGTTAACATATCAGTATGTATGGAAACAATTATCATTTCTACAAACCAAATATGAGAGCATGCCTATAATGGTTTCCTCATTCACAAAAACACATACATACATACATACATACATACATACATACATACGCACATCACCTCCACATACAAACACAGATATACATAGGCACACACACACACACACACACAAGCACATTAACACACGGTATACTCATATATATAGGTGTACCCATTTAAGACTGATAGTTATGATTGTCTGGAGAAAGACATTTGTTGGCAAACTTCCTTGCAAAAATTTCAGCTTCAACCATCTAAGAGTTGGACATTTTTAAGTTTTATACCATAAAAATACACATTTGGTCAGCTGCTAAATTGCAATTTCAAAATTCTATTTTCTTCCAGAAGTTGGTATTTCTTTATTTTTAACTAGTTTATCACATACACCTCTGCATCCATTTTTATTTCTTATAGTGGCATACACGACTGTATTTATAAAATGCTGTTGCAGACTTGAATCATAATTGATTCTAATTTTAATGTTATGAGACTTAATAGTTGCATATATGCCTTGAAAATGTATTAATGTTAATAAAAATTCTATTTTTAAAACTATGAAAACTTATCCAGGAATCATCCTGATTAACAAATCATTCATCAATTTAATTTCTATCTGAATCTTTGTTTTGTAATATACACTTTTTCTATATATTGTGACACAAGGATTAAATGCTCGTTGTGGTTCTAGAAATGCTCAGCTGTTACCGATTTTAATGATTTAGTTAGCTCTAAATATGCTTCAAAGAAGTCTATCCAAAAAGAATCAAGATCATTTTTACTGAATTAAGAAAATCTGTTGCAAATGAACTAATAATTTGGTACTGAAAATTGTAACAAACAATTCCATTTAGAATCATAAGAAAGTATTCTTCTAATCCATGTAAATTTCAATGCATTTACAAACTTACATATATAAATCATATTTAATCCGCCTCATGATAATCCTTCAAGGCAATATGTTTCCATCTTGTCTTTTGACCCATATATTACACACTTGAAAAAGAGTGTATGTAGTTCTCCAAGAATTTTTTCGATGAATTTGGTATTGACAATTGTTATGACTCTATGCTCTTAAACTAAGTAATAGAAAAGAGCAAAAAACCATACAGTTTTGTAAAATTCAAGAAACAAAATTTTGTATCCGTTGAATACAAAGTGTGATTTAAAAGGAACATACAGTATTCTAAATGAAATCCCAAATAGTCCTAAGTGTTCTATCACAAGTCCAAAAGTATAGAGAATTCAAAATGAATTCCAGTGCTATTTCAAATGAATTCCAATCTTGAATGTGCTGATGTACAAATAGCCTTGAATAGTGTTGATGTGCTAACAGTCTTGACATATCACAATGATGTAATCCAAAATGTTCTTGAATGAAATCACAATAATTCCAAAATAGTGATTTGGTCCTAAATGAGCACTTTGCAATTCCACTGGATAATTTAAATAAATAAATCATCTCATCACAACAAAAAATGATTAAACTAAGACTGATGTTAAGATGTGGAATGAAGATTTTGTTTACAATTTCAAGCTTATATAAAAAACCTAAGACACATAAATAATTATGTGTGTCAATATTCTAGACTAATGTAAATGTTCAAGTTTTTAAAATGAAACTTAATATTAAAATTCTTCTTCCTAGCTAAATAAATGGTAGGCTTGACAATTGGTAGGTGTGTTGAAATTAATCACTTTGCTGACCTACCCTATAAGCTATATGGGACATACTTTTCCTTCTGTACAGTCAACACAGTTGATAGGTGCATTGGTATTAATCACCTTGCTGACCCACCCTATAAGCTATATGGGACATACTTTTCTTTCTGTATTTGATTATGCAATATTATAATGATGAGGCATTTTAAAAGATAGCATTCTGCAGAATTCTTGTTTTCATATGAATTCAATTTTCTGGTTGGACTAAAAGAAATTTTTGTCAGAATTTAAATCTTTCTATTTCTATTAAAGATTTGACTTGTTAGAACTCAGACGAGACTCCTAATCCTTGGGTCGATGAGTTCAATTCTTGCCCAGACAAGACTCCAGATCCTTAGGTCGATGGGTTCAATGCTTGCCCAGACAAGACTCCAAATCATTAGGTCGATGGGTTCAATGCTTGCCCAGACAAGACTCCAAATCCTTAGGTCGATGGGTTCAATTCTTGCCCAGACAAGACTCCAAATCCTTAGGTCAATGGGTTCAATGCTTGTCCAGACAAAGACTCCTAATCCTTAGGTCGATGGGTTCAATGCTTGCCCAGACAAGACTCCAAATCCTTAGGTCGATGGGTTCAATGCTTGCCCAGACAAGACTCCAAATCCTTAGGTTGATGGGTTCAATTCTTGCCCAGACAAGACTCCAAATCCTTAGGTCAATGGGTTCAATGCTTGCCCAGACAAAGACTCCTAATCCTTAGGTCGATGGGTTCAATGCTTGCCCAGACAAGACTCCAAATCCTTAGGTCGATGGGTTCAATGCTTGCCCAGACAAGACTCCAAATCCTTAGGTCGATGGGTTCAATGCTTGCCCAGACAAGACTCCAAATCCTTAGGTCGATGGGTTCAATGCTTGCCCAGACAAGACTCCAAATCCTTAGGTCGATGGGTTCAATGCTTGCCCAGACAAGACTCCAAATCCTTAGGTCGATGGGTTCAATGCTTGCCCAGACAAGACTCCAAATCCTTAGGTCGATGGGTTCAATTCTTGCCCAGACAAGACTCCAAATCCTTAGGTCGATGGGTTCAATTCTTGCCCAGACAAGACTCCAAATCCTTAGGTCAATGAGTTCAATGCTTGCCCAGACAAGACTCCAAATCCTTAGGTCGATGAGCTCAATGCTGGCCCAGACAAGACTCCAAATCCTTAGGTCGATGGGTTTAATGCTTGCCCAGACAAGACTCCAAATCCTTAGGTCGATGGGTTCAATGCTTGCCCAAGCCAGCTCAAGTCAGCAACCACCATGTGTCCTTCGGACTCCTCCTAATCCATGAGTCAGTGGGTTCAATGCCTACACAAAATCCATGAGTCAGTGGGTTCAATGCCTACACAAAATCCATGAGTCAGTGGGTTCAATGCCTACACAAAATCCATGAGTCAGCGCGTTCAATGCCTACACAAGTCAACCCTGGTCAGCTATTACTGTTCGTTTATGGGAAAAGTAACTTAGCTTCCCTTTCCTCAGCATCATATAGCCAATAATGTGTTAAAAAGGCAACACAAATTCCAACCCACAAACAACATCATCTAATAAAGCTTCAGTGCAATCCATTAAGTTGCAGTAGTGGTTGGTGTGCACACAAGGTCTGTCATATGTGACAAAACAAACTGGCATCAAATTAAATGGTCTGTCCTATGTGACAAAACAAACTGGCATCAAATCAAATGGGCTCAAGTTATGAAAATCTGATTAGAGCACAACATGTGTGATTGATTTCATCAGTAAGCGCTAGTCATGTTTTAAAGTTTGAGTGCAGTTTGGTAAAACCCACAAGAACCATAATGTGTACAATGTAAATACGATTTCTCATATATATAGATCAATGGATCTAACTGACCACCTTCTAAAACCCTGCTTATTAATATGTATCATGGAACATTTTGTATTAATTTCCCTTTGTGTCCAAAGTGACCCACAGAGCTGAACCTATGGACACTGAACTCTCATTGTCCCCATAGTGTTGCATGTAATGTTATGTGTAATATGGACATTTTATAACATCAAATTCTCCTTGTTGCCATAGTGTTACACGTAATGTTAGGTGTAATATGGACATTTTAGCATTAAATTCTCCTTGTCCCCATAGTGTTGCATGTAATGTTATGTGTAATACCATTGCACAATGTTAAATCTATCAACATTTTTAACATTATAACCGTAACATACCAGAATAGTCTGACCGCTCTGGTGGCCTTGTGGTTAGAGCGTCCGCCTTGGATGCGGGAGGTAGTGGGTTCAATCCCCGGCCGAGTCATACCAAAGACTTACAAAAATGGTACTAACAGCTGCCTTGCTTGGCTCTCAGCATTAAGAGGTTAGTGTTAGGACTGGTCGGCCTGGTGTCAGGATAATGTGACTGGGTGGGACATCATGCTACATGTCTGCGGCATGATGCCCCAGTGCCAGACATCACTATACACTGCCACACTGCAGACATCGTAGCGATATGACTGAAAAATTGTTAAAGCTACGTTAAAAATCCACATCACATCACATCACATCACATCCAGAATAGTCCATGACAGCAGTGTAAGGTTAAATTCCCATTGTCCCAGAATGACCCCCAATGGTAAGTTTCCCTCATCCCCATGGTGTCCCAAACTTCAGATTTTCCGTGTCTCTAAATTGTCATCTGATGTTAATCACATGGAGATTTTTAACATAGAATTCTCCTTGTCCCCAGGGTGTTATACTTTCAAGATGATGACATAATGTTCAATTCCCTTGTTCACAGTGTCATTTTTGTCCCCAGAGTGCCATCCAAATTTGCTATTTGTCTACAGCTTTTACCATGTGATAATTTGTATGCACCATGGTGCATATTGACATGCTATAAAAACAAACTGACCCAGACAAGTACTCTCACTGAGTTAATGTATTTCCATGTTGTAAAAATACACTGACATAAGACAACACTCACTCTGAGTTACTGCATTTCCATGTTGTAAAAATACATTGACACAAGCCAACACTCACACTGAGTTACTGCATTTCCATGTTGTAAAAATACATTAACACAAGTCAACACTCACACTGAGTTAATGCATTTCCATCTTGTAAAAATACATTGACACAAGATAACACTCACAATGAGTTAATTAATTTCCAAAGAAATGGTGTGGCTACTGCATAATGGTAACATCATAGAATTTTATTTCTGGTCTGAGGTTACTTATCCCAAGTTGGTATTTTGATTTAGGTTCCTTATCTCAAGTTGGTATTTTGATGTATGTTGCTTATCCCAAGTTGGTATTTTGATGTAGGTTGCTTATTCCAAGTTGGCATTTTGATGTAGGTTGCTTATCCCAAGTTGGTACTTTGATGTAGGTTGCTTATCCCAAGTTGGTATTTTCATGTAAGTTACTTATCCCAAGTTGGTATTTTGATGTAGGTTGCTTATCCCAAGTTGGTATTTTGATGTAGGTTGCTTATCCCAAGTTGGTATTTTGATGTAGGTTGCTTATCCCAAGTTGGTATTTTGATGTAGGTTGCTTATCCCAAGTTGGTATTTTGATGTAGGTTGCTTATCCCAAGTTGGTGTTTTGATGTAAGTTGCTTATTCCAAGTTGGTATTTTCATGTAGGTTGCTTATTCCAAGTTGGTATTTTCATGTAAGTTGCTTATCCCAAGTTGGTATTTTGATGTAGGTTGCTTATCCCAAGTTGGTATTTTCATGTAGGTTGCTTATCCCAAGTTGGTATTTTGATGTAGGTTGCTTATCCCAAGTTGGTATTTTGATGTAGGTTGCTTATCCCAAGTTGGTATTTTGATGTAGGTTGCTTATCCCAAGTTGGTATTTTGATGTAGGTTGCTTATCCCAAGTTGGTATTTTGATGTAGGTTGCTTATCCCAAGTTGGTGTTTTGATGTAAGTTGCTTATTCCAAGTTGGTATTTTCATGTAGGTTGCTTATTCCAAGTTGGTATTTTCATATAAGTTGCTTATCCCAAGTTGGTATTTTGATGTAGGTTGCTTATCCCAAGTTGGTATTTTCATGTAGGTTGCTTATCCCAAGTTGGTATTTTCATGTAGGTTGCTTATCCCAAGTTGGTATTTTCATGTAGGTTGCTTATCCCAAGTTGGTATTTTGATGTAGGTTGCTTATCCCAGGTTGGTATTTTCATGTAGGTTGCTTATCTTAAGTTGGTATTTTGATGTAAGTTGCTTATCCCAGGTTGGTATTTTGATGTAGGTTGCTTATCTCATGTTGGTATTTTCATGTAGGTTCTCCAGAGAAAAGTATTTGAGCTGTCAAGAGTAACCATTTTGCAATATACAATATAAAGCTTTGCAATTGTGTACAGATTTATTCAATACAAACTAGTAGAGAACACTGAATGTGAATGTTTAATAATAATAATAATAATAATAATAATAATTTTAAATCAGGCTGGTTCATGCTAATTGAAGTCTCATAATGTGTGTCCTCAACTATTCTAAAGTATTATAATTTCACATGCAAGTTGAATGCAGTTGTTACATATGGTTATCCACAGACGTGTCAATCAGATTTCACAGTTTGTGAATGTAGATGACACCAAAGCCACAGATGGTGTATATCAATGATCAATTCTGTCTCTGTGCGAATCACATAATCTCATCTGGACTTGCAGTGTTGACTGGTTGGACAAGAGTTAGTGGATGTAGTTCTCACTCTTTCATTACATCCAGTGTCTACCATTCCAGTCTCCAGCTATGTGTGATTCATTTCATAATCACACCTGGACTTGAAGTGTTTGACTGGTTGGACAAGAGCTCTTTATTTTATTACATACAGTGCCTACCATTCCAGTCTCCAGCTATGTGTGAATCACATAATCACACCTGGACTTGCAGTTTTTGTCTGGTTGGACAAAATCTATTTAAATTCATTCTTCACTATTTATTGGGCACAATTTCAAAATTCTGGTACTGTTTTCCCCACCAAAAGATTAGTTATGCAGACTTTAACAATAGATATTAGGTTTTAAATTCTACAAAAATCTCTTTGAACTTTCATAATGAGTTGGATATATATCCCTTTATAAAACACACAACTGCAACCAGCCACGTTATCACATAATGTGCTGTAACTGTATATATCCATATGTTATCTAACAATGCATTCTAACCTGTACAGAACAATATATTTTATCACACAATGAGCTGTAACCAGCATGAACTTGTATATGTGTTCAAATTAGTTACTGTGGCATCCATGTGGGATAAGATCAGCACCATTTCCATTTAGGATACAATGTACATAATTTTGGTGAAATCCCCATGACACAATGACCATTCATTGAGGAGAATTAGCAACAAGAAGATTTTCAAGATGGCCATCATGGCAGCCATATTTGATATACAATAGGCACTATATGCATCTAGGATCAACTATACATCATAAAAATTCTTTTAGTGAAAATTCCATGTTGATATAACATAAGAATTCTAGTGAAAAGCCCATGTTGATATAACATAAGAATTCTAGTGACAACCCCATGTTGATATAACATAAGAATTCTAGTGAAAATCCCATGTTGATATAACATAAGAATTCTAGTGAAAATCCCATCCAACTTTCTTTTCAGGGGGAATAGCGATAATAAGATTTTCAAGATGGCTGATACAAACACTTCTGATCTGTGGTCAGTAGAGCTAATATTTTATCCACTATTCAATGAATGTAAAAACCTTTGACTGATTATCCACCGTAACACATTTTCAAGGTTGTCATTTTTATCTTACACAGCAACAGTGATGCAAATTGGGAAACATGTACAGTTTTTGGACCTGCAATTGGGATCTAGACAAAAATTCCACCAGTGACCTTGACTTTTGATCTTTTGACCCTGAACCAATAGGGTTCTTCCCTAACCCAAGTGAAAGCTATCCACAAAGTTTGGTAAATGGAGGTGGGCAATTTAAGTTACTGGGAGGAGACCAAATTGGTAAAAGACAGATGGATGGACAGACATCATAAGATATACCTGTTAGTTACATAGCTTTTAAAACTTACATATCTAATCTGATGTTCAAATATAAGTGACAAATCCTAATTTTTGTATTGCATGTCTACATTGGATCCATGAGTTGACATTTTTGTCTTAGTGAACTGAACTGGCATAAATACCATTTTATTTTGAATTCCATTCATAGTGAAAAGCTAAAGCTAAATATTCAAAGTGCATAAAAGAATGTGGTATGTAATAAATGCAAAAGTACATTCATATCTTGTTCCAGGTCAGGGGAAACAACTTGTTTCATATGGCTTAAATACTTATTCCACATTCAAACTTTACACCAACTCAGAATGAAACATGTGTTGTCAGTGAATAGTTATATAATAGTTATACATATTTCATTTATATGGTGTTTGACATTTGTCCATAACTGAGGAAGATAATTTGTGCACATATTTTGGTCATGTTTGTAAGTTACAAAACAAATTGCTTGCTTGCATTTGAGTTCAAGGTCTAGGCTTGTTTACCAGCTTAGAAGGTTGTAGAAGCAAACTTGTTTACCCTCTGGAGGAAATTTTTGGTTATCCAGGGCAGTCAATTGCATCGGAAGTCAAGTGAGAATATGTATATATATTCAGCTGATTAACAAAATTAATTATTCCTGTCTTATGATCAGTCTTTGAGTATCTATTCAGCTTACAGTTGTGGTCAGATATAATTTGAAAGGAATTGTTTAAATTTTTCATTATAATTACAAAGTTTTCATTAATTTCAGGATCAAAACATTACTCCAGGATTTTAGAGAATTCATTCAAAGATATTTTGGATTACATTATTGATTTGTCAGGACATTCGTCTTGTACATTAGGACATTCAAGACTATTGGAATTCATTCAGAACATTCTATATCCTTGGACATTGGGAATGCTATGATTTTAATACATTGGGAATGCTAAGATTTTAATACATTGGGAATGCTATGATTTTAATACATTGGGAATGCTATGATTTTAATACATTGGGAATGCTATGATTTTAATACATTTTTCAAATCTGTCAGATTGGTCTGGTATATGAACTAATAATCCAGTAGCGATCATTATAACTTTGACTCCCTTTGAACAGATGTTATTTCCATTTAACTATGGATCCAGCAGGGATCATTGTAACTTTATTTCCTTTGGACAGATGTTACAATAAAGGGGCAAATTATTTACATTAAAAATGACAAAACATAAAATATACCTAATTCTATCAAAATGTGATAATTTTAATAAGAAATTGATTTAAAATGTTGGACCATGCATAGCAATTCTAATATAGAACTAGTGTCACTATAATACATGTACATGAATGTTTATTTTATTTACATCTTTACTGGTCTGAGCCAAATCTGAACATTTCATTATTCATGGCTAAAAAAAACAGACTGCACTCAATTGTTGCCAAAATTTGCATGAAGCAGCAGACTTGCTTACAAGTCAGAAGTCAAACTTAGCATCAGTGGAATAAACTCTGAGAATCAAATAAATAAATACTAGTTGTACAAGTCACATAGACTGTCATGTTATGATTGCTATGATTTCCCTTAATGTGTCAAATCCATCTGAATCCATCTGGTATGTGTCAGATCTATCTGAATCTGTCTGGTGTGTGTCAAATCAATCTGGTGTGTGTCAAATCCATCTGGTGTGTGTCAAATCCATCTGAGTCTGTCTGGTGTGTGTCAAATCTATCTGAATCTGTCTGGTGTGTGTCAAATCCATCTGGGGTGTGTCAAATCCATCTGGTGTGTGTCAAATCCATCTGAATCTGTCTGGTGTGTGTCAAATCCATCTGAATCTGTCTGGTGTGCAAACTAAGGATCCAACAGGGATAACTGTAACTTAATTCTCTTTGAACAGAAGGATTCAGTAGGCATCATTGTAATCTGACTCCCTTTGAAAAGATGACAGTTCCATTTGAATAGGAAATCTGCAGTGATCACTATTACATTACTCCCCTTGAACAGATGTTATTTCCATTTTACTAAGGATTCAGCAGGCATCATTGTAACCTGACTCCCTTTGAAAAGATGACAGTTCCATTTAACTAAGGAATCTGCAGTGATCACTATTACATTACTCCCCTTGAACAGATGTTATTTCCATTTTACTAAGGATTCAGCAGGCATCATTGTAACCTGACTCCCTTTGAAAAGATGACAGTTCCATTTAAATAAGGAATCTGCAGTGATCACTATTACATTACTCCCCTTGAACAGATGTTATTTCCATTTTACTAAGGATTCAGCAGGCATCATTGTAACCTGACTCCCTTTGAAAAGATGACAGTTCCATTTAAATAAGGAATCTGCAGTGATCACTATTACATTACTCCCCTTGAACAGATGTTATTTCCATTTTACTAAGGATTCAGCAGGCATCATTGTAACCTGACTCCCTTTGAAAAGATGACAATTCCATTTAACTAAGGAATCTGCAGTGATCACTATTACATTACTCCCCTTGAACAGATGTTATTTCCATTTGAATTAAACTGTTGCTTGCATTGTTTTATGTATAAGGTCTGATATGTATGTGCCTTTCTTTCCATTGAATTGTTTCTATATATACGGTAGGCTGTGTGTGTGGCTTTATTTCGATTGAATTGTTTCTATATATACGGTAGGCTGTGTGTGTGACTTTATTTCCATTGAATTGTTTCTATATATACGGTAGGCTGTGTGTATGACTTTATTTCCATTGAATTGTTTCTATATATAAGGTCTGATATGTCTTTCGCTTTCTTTCTATGGAATTGTTCCTTTGTATAAGATCTGGTATGTCTGGGTTTCTTTCTGTGTAATTGTTTCTGTGTATAAGGCCTGGTATATCTGTGGCTTTCTTTCCATGGAATTGCTTCTTTCATTCAAGCACATATTTATTTAAGACTCAATTTTCTGATTTTTTTTTTTTTTTTTTTTTTCAGTTACCAGTCAGCTTGTTTATGAGTCTCATTTCTGAAATTATTCTTCAGTTCAAAGGTAGGTGTTTGAATGATTATTTTGACTGAGATTATTATCTTCAGTTCAATGACAGGTGTATTGATAATTAATTTGACTGAGATCCTACTTCCAAATCAGCAAACATCTGTTTATTAATCTATTTTGCTCAGATGCTTGTCTCAGTTATGTCCAATTCATGACTCACTTATAAAAGTAGGATCCAAACGGTACTGCTGAAACTTGAGTGTGTTGAATTTTCAGCAATATTTCATTCTTGAGATCAGGATGCCCTCATTGCTGAATGAGGGTTATCATTGTAGAGCCGATGCTGTTCCAACATGTCTGGTAGTCATGGGCATTCATCTTGCATGACTTGGCATGACCATAAAATTTGTACCTGTCTTATTGCAAAGTTTTGTGTCAAGGTGTCTTCCTGTTGACTACGGGAAGATAAAATGAAGTTAAAGAGAGATGTCGTAGTCATCAAGGTGTGTGCTGCCTTCATTTGGTGGGAGCAGGATGTCTATTTGAGAAATGTTTTGCACCTTCTTTTTAAGAAGTCTCTTGATGTTGTTGGCCAGATAACAGTTTGTCATTGCTACCATAATAGAAGATGGCTGCTGTCATCTACAAAGTATGCCTGACTAAATTATATTCTTGAGATCACATTAATAAAAGATGGTGACTGTCATCTAGAAACACACCTTAAATTAATATTTATTTGCATTGTCAGTTTTTAGTCATATACGCATTTTTGCACTGTATTCCCTTCACTTTTTGATTATATATCAAACATTTACTTTGTCATTTTGCAGCATTGTAGTTGTTGAAATGGTTTTCATTGATAATGTTTAGATATATTTTCATAGTAGAAGCATGATTTTCATTCATACTGTTTAGATGTATTTTCATAGTAGAAGCATGATTTTCATTATTTACTCTTCATTTACTTTTTTATTCCATTCATTTAGATCAAAAATAAAATTTAGTACACTCATACTTTTAACATTAAATCTATCAGCTTTTAATTGGTAATATATCTTTGCATGGTTTGTTTCATGAGACAGCTTTTGATGGTGTCAATTAAGATACTGAGAACATGGTGTCAGTTAAGATACTGAGAACATGTTCTCCAGGTCCATATCCTAACCCCATATTTTCCAGGTCATATACTGCTGAAGACCCTAATATATCCAGGCCAGGCAGTCCCCAGGTCCCAAATTCTCCAGGCTCCATGTTCTCCAGGCCCTGTGTTCTTCAAATATCCAGGTTTCACATTTCCCCAGAATCCATGTTTTAACCCCATATTCTCCATTATAGCAGCCTATGATATACAGGCCTAATAAAACCATCTTCTCAATTCCCTTTGTTATACAGGCCTAATAACCACATTTTCTCCATTGCCTATATTATACAGGCCTAATATTCCAGTATTCTCCATTCTCTATATTATACAGGCCTATTAGACCCATATTCTCCATCCCCTATATTATACAGGCCTAATAACCCAATATTCTCCATTCTCTATATTATACAGGCCTATTAGACCCGTATTCTCCATCCCCTATATCATACAGGCCTAATAACCCAATATTCTCCATTCTCTATATTATACAGGCCTATTAGACCCGTATTCTCCATCCCCTATATTATATAGGCCTAATAACCCAATATTCTCCATTCTCTATATTACACAGACCTATTAGACCCATATTCTCCATTCCCTATGTTGTTCAGGCATAATAACCCTGTATTCTCCATTCCCTATGTTATACAGGCCTAATAACTCCATATTCTCCATTCCCTATGTTGTTCAGGCATAATAACCCTGTATTCTCCATCCCCTATATTATACAGGCCTAATAACTCCATATTCTCCATTCCCTATGTTGTTCAGGCATAATAACCCTGTATTCTCCATCCCCTATATTATACAGGCCTAATAACTCCATATTCTCCATTCCCTATGTTAAACAGGCCTAGTAACCCCATATTTTTCCATTGCCTATGTTATACAGACCTAATAACTCTATATTCTCCATTCCCTATGTTATACAGGCCTACCAACCCCATATTCTCCATTCCTTATGTTATGCAGGTCTAATAACTCCATATTCTCTATTCCCTATGTTATACAGACCTAATAATCCCATAATTTCCATTACCTATGTTATACAGGCATATTTTCCATTGCCTATATAATACAGGCCTACTAACCCAAATGAATTCCAAATTCTGATCCATGGAATTTGAGGTGAGTTTGCATCATAAAATTTGAACATGATAGTAGAATGATCAAAATTAAGGAAAATCTGAATGTTTATGATTCTAATTTGATAATATCTTACCTGGGAGTGCTACCATGTTCAACATTTGACCTTGACCTTGGGTTGTTAGCTCAATACATATTCAAACTATGGACCCAGGTCTTGTGTTGATTCATTTATGTTTGTTTGTACAACCTCTTATAGGCAACACCAAAAGGAGCATACAATGTTACATTTTGCTTCCATTCAATAACTTCAGTTTTATACCATCTACCTGTATAAAACTTTGGGGTAAGGACAAAACCTATTGATTATGGGTTCAAAAAGTCAAAGGTCAATGTCATTATGACAAAAAGGAAAAATATCATATCTGTATATTAACATTACATCTACACTACAGGACTTAACCAAGTTTTGTGCAGGGCTTGCACTTTGGGTAGTGAATAAAGCTTGTATATTTTGGGGTCAAAAATCAAGGCCACTGTCACTGAAAGAAGAAAAAACAGTTCTGAAAAATAACTTAAGTTTTACATCACATACCTGGACCAAACTTTGGATGTTGGTACTTTGACTGATCTTAGAATCAAACAATCAAAGGTAAGGGTTGTTAAGGCTGAAAAATGAACAAATGTGCACAAAAGCTTCAGTTCTGAGCCAAGTGCCTTTGCCTGTGTTAACTTTGTGGATTGCCTATTCTTTGGGTAAAAGTGAGATATATAGATTTGGAGGTTAAAGGTCACAGTTTGTGCCTAAAAGAGGAAAAATGATTTCCACATAAACTTGCATCCAGACCCTGTATGTTTGATTAAAGTCTGCAAAAGCCTGCATTTAAGGTATAGAAGAAACCTTTTCATTTTGAGGTTAGAATGACAAATGCAAAGGTCATTGTGACAAAATAAAAGTATTTTGCAGAATAACTTTTGTTCTAAATTAAGTGCTGCAACAAAACTGTAGTGAATAAGAAATGTATACTGTTTTGTGATCTGGAAGGTCCGATGTCTTGGTCGTAGTAAATCTAACAAGAAAATGATGGTTTCTGGAAAGTAATTTTAGTTCAACATGGCGCAGCTTGACCAACGACTAAAACTCAAGGTTATGGAAACCTGTAAGTTAATAATCTCAGGTCATCAATGTTGACCAAAGACTAAAACTCAAAGTTATGGAAACCTCTAAGTTAACCATCTCAAGTCATCAGTGTTGAACAAGGACTAAAACTCAAGCATATGGAAACCTCTAAGTTAATAATCTCAAGTCATCAATATTGACTAAAGACTAAAACTCAAAGTTATGGAAACCTCTAAGTTAACAATCTCAAGTCATCAATGTTGACCAAAGACTAAAACTCAAGGTTATGGAAACCTCTAAGTTAATATTCTCAAGTCAACAATAACTACTAGAGCCATCACAGAGAAAAATTAAACACAGGTTTATGCTTTTTATGATGTGGCTCTGTGAAAAATGACATTTTTTTCTGTACGTGGCTCTTCAGTATTTTGGATTTAATAATGATCTTCAATGTATGTCATGATTGTTGAAACCTCAGCATCTGGGATGTAACAATGCTCCTGTATGTGTGTTGTTTTATATATTTTAATATATAGTGTGTGCTTGACTTTTGAATATGACTGTGGGTTGTGGATTGACTTTTTGCCTACTTGACTTTTGGCATAATTGTAAGTTGCAAACAAGATGCTTACTAGAGTTCAAGGCCTTGAAATGTCTACAAGACAGTGAAAATTCCTGTTGGGATTCCAGAATATTCTTTTGTATCATAGCTCAAATGGGTATGTGTATAAATAGTGGAGTTGATAAACAAATTGTTCATTCCTGTCTTAGATCAGTCTCTGTCAATCTACTGAGCTTAGAGTTGTGTTGGTAAAATCAGAATTAATTTGAGACAAATTACTTATATAAATCATTCATTGGAATTACTGAAGTGTTCACCTACTTTCAGTTTAATACATTAGTTTGGATTTTTGTGAATTCATTCTAAGACATTCTGGATTGCATCATTGGTAAATCAGGACATTAAATACTGTTCTCATATCAGTACATTCAAGACTGATAGAATTCATTCAAAACATCTAAATGTTTGAACTTGTGGTAGGAAATGAAAGACAATTGGTAATTTTATTCACAATACTGTGTTGTCTAAATTTTTACTTTGCATTCAAGGGAAACAGATTGTTCACTGAATTTTACTTAAATTGATGGTTTTACTTTCTTTATCTTAAATATTTTAAGCCCTAGAGTTGTAACAAGTTCATGGACATTGGCCCCTCAATGGGATTTAACAGTGTTCCTGGAAGTATGTCATGGACATTGGCCCCTCAATGGGATTTAACAGTGTTCCTGGAAGTATATCATGGACGTTGGCCCCTCAATGGGATTTAACAGTGTTCCTGGAAGTATGTCATGGATGCTGGCCCCTCAATGGGATTTAACAGTGTTCCTGGAAGTATGTCATGGACACTGGCCCTTCAATGGTATTTAACAGTGTTCCTGGAAGTATTTCAGGGAAGTTGGCCCCTCTGTGGGATTTAACAGTGTTCCTGGAAGTATGTCATGGACGTTGGCCCCTTTGTGGGATTTAACAATGTTCCTGGAAGTATGTCATGGATGCTGGCCCCTCAATGGGATTTAATAGTGTTCCTGGAAGTATGTCATGGACATTGGCCCCTCAATGAGATTTAACAGTGTTCCTGGAAGTATGTCATGGACACTGGCCCTTCAATGGGATTTAACAGTGTTCCTGGAAGTATGTCATGGACATTGGCCCCTCACTGGGATTTAACAGTGTTCCTGGAAGTATGTCATGGAAACATTGGCCCCTCAATGGGATTTAACAATGTTCCTGGGAATATGTCATGGACGTTGGCCCCTCAATGGGATTTAAGTGTTCCTGGAAGTATGTCATGGACGTTGGCCCCTCAATGGGATTTAACAGTGTTCCTGGAAGTATGTCATGGACGTTGGCCCCTCAATGGGATTTAACAGTGTTCCGGGAAGTATGTCATGGACGTTGGCCCCTCAGTGGGATTTAACAGTGTTCCTGGAAGTATGTCATGGACGTTGGCCCCTCAGTGGGATTTAACAGTGTTCCTGGAAGTATGTCATGGACGTTGGCCCCTCAATGGGATTTAACTGTGTTCCGGGAAGTATGTCATGGATGTTGGCCCCTCAATGGGATTTAACAGTGTTCCTGGAAGTATGTCATGGACGTTGGCCCCTCAATGGGATTTAACAGTGTTCCGGGAAGTATGTCATGGATGTTGGCCCCTCAATGGGATTTAACAGTGTTCCTGGAAGTATGTCATGGACGTTGGCCCCTCAATGAGATTTAACAGTGTTCCTGGAAGTATGTCATGGACACTGGCCCCTCAATGGTATTTAACAGTGTTCCTGGAAGTATGTCATGGATAAAATATAATTTTTATAGGAACTGATGTTTCAATATCCCTGGAATATAGGATTATTACCCTGGTTATCTCCCTTCAAAAAGTTATTTTCTATGCAGATTGTTACCTCAAAGAAGCTTACACTTTACTCACTAATTAAGTTTCATTTTTAATTGAGAGGTAATGCTTATTCATTATGTTATGTAATTTTCAGTAAATTTAAAATTTCATCATCTGGTTAATATGAATCCAGATTATTAAATATTACTTTTCTTCAAGCAACCAAACCATGATTATGTTTGATGTTATGATATAGGTTATTAGGTTTTACTGTAACCAGAATAGTTGTTAGGACTGTTTGGTTTTATTCAGCCTCTTCTTAGAATCATTTGTATCTTTAAGATATGCAAGCTGTTCCAAATTGAAAGGGTTGATGTGCAAGAGTCCTTGAAAGGGTTGATGTACAAGAGTCCCTGAAAGGGTTGATGTACAAGAGTCCCTGAAAGGGTTGATGTACAAGAGTCCCTGAAAGGGTTGATGTACAAGAGTCCCTGAAATGGTTGATGTACAAGAGTCCCTGAATGGGTTGATGTACAAGAGTCCCTGAATTGGTTAATGTACAAGAGTCCCTGAAAGAGTTGATGTACAAGAGTCCCTTAAAGGGTTGATGTACAAGAGTCCCTGAAAGGGTTGATGTACAAGAGTCCCTCAAAGGGATTGATGCTTTACTGGGCCAAAGGAATTTCCTGGAATTCAAGAAATTTCTTCCTTTGTAACTCTTGCGACCATTCTTGATATTTTACAGTGGTAAGAATATTTTCAAATTATCTGATTTGGTAAACATGCTGTATGTCAGGTTGGCACCATTTTTATTTAAGACAAAGTAGACATTAGAAGCCTATTCAGGTAAACACCATGGCATAATGATAGTCCATTTAAGGGGATTACTGACAAGATTTTTAAGACAGTTACCATGGCAACCAGAATATAGCCACTCATTTGGAGAGAAGTAGAGATGATATTTTCATGATATTCTTTCTATTCAGAAGCAGTATCAATAACACAAATTTCAAGATGGTTCATGTGGTGATGTTATTGGCTATTAGACTGGCAACATTTTAATTATAACAAAGTGGACATCGTACAAAGTCTTCTGGTGAAAACCCCATGTCAATATGACCTGATGTTCAAGTAGAGTTGTGATATCAAGATTTTAAGATATCTGCCATGGTTGCCATATTAGATTTTGGATTGGCACCTTTCTTTTTAGTTAGGACCCACTAGGTGGCATATGAAGTCTTTTAGTGAAAATCTCATGTTTATAAGACAGATTAGGTGGCATATGAAGTCTTTTAGTGAAAACCTCATGTTTATAAGACAGATTAGGTGGCATATGAAGTCTTTTAGTGAAAACCTCATGTTTATAAGACATATCTTTCAGGAGAAGTAGTGATACCATGATTTTGAATAAGACTGCCATAGTGGCTATATTGGATGATGTAATTCACTTTTCCACAGATTTGTGAATTTTTGAAAGAAAATAATAATACATTGGCCTTGAAGTATTTGCAACTAAAAATAGTCATACCACCTCCTCCCACTCATTCCCATAACTGTTCAAGTTCTTATTAGTCTTCAAGCCTGCATCATGGTAAACTGGCTTTCATAAAGTTCTTATTAGTCTTCAAACCTTCATCATGGTAAACTGGCTTTCATAAAGTTCTTATTAGTCTCAAGCCTGTATCATGGTAAACTGGCTTTCATAAAGGCTGATACTACTCCAATTTATTCAGTTGTTGATCTGCTTCCAAACACTACTATTGTTCATCAAAACCATAGCATTTCCTTGCCTGCTTTCTTTAAAATTAATGATGTTTTTGCAAGGCCCTTCTGGTTTGAATTCTGAATGAAAATGTCCTGTATACATTTTGTTTCTTGTGTCACAATTGCAAATCTGCATAAGGCAAGACAAGATGAAATCTATTGTGCAAACTGTAACAGTTTCTATGCAAATCTGCATAAGGTGAGACAAAAGAAAATCCATTGTGCAAACTGTAGCAGCTTCTAAACAAACATGAAAACAATAATGTATTTTACAAGATAAGTGGATTGATTAATGTATCTAGGTACATAGGTAGATAGATAGGTATGTGTACTGGTATTAAAATAGGTATATAGATAAAGACAGACAGATATGGATGGATACTGGTATAAAGATAGGCATATACATAGAGACAGACTAATATGGATACTACTGGTATAAAGAAAGGTGTATAAAGGCAGAGAGAATGACAGATAGAGATGCATACTTGTATCAAGATGGGTATATTGATAAAGACAGACAGACAGACCCACAGAGATAGATACTGGTATAAAGATAGGGATATAGATAAATATAAAAAAATTGATACAAATGGACACTGGTAAAAAATAGGAACATAGATAAAGATAGACAGAATGATATTGATGGATACTAGAATTAAGAAAGGTTTATAGATAAAGAGAGACAGACAGATAGACTGATACAGATGGATAGTGGCAAAAAGATAGGTACATATATAAAGACAAACAAACATATAAAGATGGATGTGGTATAAAAGAGGTACAAAGATAAAGAGAGACAGACTGATACAGATGGATACTAGTGGAAAGATAGGTTTATAATTAAATTATAGACAGATACACAGATGGATACAGGTATAAAGACAGGTATATGGAAAAGACTGATATGGATGGATACTGGTATAAAGATAATTATATAAAGACAAACAGACTTATACAGATGGATACTGGCATAAATATAGATATATAGATAATGACAATCAGATATGGATGGATACTGGTATAAAGATAGTTAAAGATGGTATAAAGAGAGGTGTATAGATAAGGACAGATACACTCATGCTGATAGATATTGGTATAATGATAGGTATAGAGATCAAGACACACAGACAGACAGACTGATACAAATTGATACTAGCATAAAGATAGGGATATAGATGAAAATATACTAACAAACTGATGAGGATGGAAAGTGGTATAAACATAAGTATATAGATAAAGACAGAAAGAATGATACAAATGGATACTGGAATAGAAATATAGATAAAGACAGAAAGATTGATACAAATGGATACTGGAATAGGTATATCGATAAAGACAGAAAGATTGATACAAATGGATACTGGAATAGAAATATAGATAAAGACAGAAAGATTTATACAAATGGATACTGGAATAGAAATATAGATAAAGACAGAAAGATTTATACAAATGGATACTGGAATAGGTATATCGATAAAGACAGAAAGATTGATACAAATGGATACTGGAATAGGAATATAGATAAAAGCAGAAAGATTGATACAAATGGACACTGGAATAGGAATATAGATAAAAGCAGAAAGATTGATACAAATGGATACTGGAATAGGTATATCGATAAAGACAGAAAGATTGATACAAATGGATACTGTTATAGGTATATAGATAAAAACAGAAAGATTGATACAAATGGATACTGGAATAGGTATATAAAGACAGAAAGATTGATACAAATGGATACTGGAATAGCTATATAAAGACAGAAAGATCGATACAAATGGATACTGGAATAGGTACATAGAAAAAAGACAAACTGATACATATCTATACTGGTATAACAATAGATATAGAGATAAAGACAAACAGACAGATGGATGGATACTATATAAAGACAGGTATAACAGGAAAGAAAGACAGACAATTTCAGATGGATACTGGTAAAAAAGATTGGTGTACAAAGATAGACTGATACAAATGGAAACTGGTACAACAATAGGTATATAAATCAAGACAGATAGACATACTGAAATGCATGGACACTGGTATAAAGATAGGTAAATAGACAAAGTCAGACTGACAAAAATGATATGCATAGACACTGGTATAAAGGCAGGTATATCAATAAAGACTGACAGACTGATACAAATGAATACTGGTACAAAGATAGGTATATAGATAAATACAGACAGATAGATATTGCTATAAAGATAAGAAAATAAATAAAAAAGATAGGCTGATGATACAAATGGATATAGGTATATCAATAGATACGTAGATAAATACAGACAGACTGACATGGATGGATACTGACATAAAGATATGTAAATAGGTGAAGACAGACTGACAGGTATGTACATAAAGATAGACTGATACAGATGGATACTGGTATATAAGTAGTTTACATAAATGCAGACGCTGACACGGATAGATATTGGTATAAAGATTGGTATATAGATAAAGACAGACTGTTATAGATCGACAAAAGTAGTCTTGTAGATAAAGACTGGCAAACAGATTGATACAGATGTATACTAGTATAAAGATGAGTACATATGAATAGACTAACATAGATGGATATTGGTATAAAGACATGTATATAGATAAAGACAGACTGACAGATGGAGATTGATGGATACTGGTATAAAGACAGGTATATGGGTTAAGACAGATAGACTGATATAATTTGATACAAAAATAGGTATATAGATAAAGACAGACAGACTGAAATGGATGGATACTGATATAAAGGTATATATATATATAGAGAGAGAGAGAGAGAGAGAGAGAGAGAGAGAGAGAGAGATTGACAGATACAGATAGATACTGTCTTATAACATGTACAAATATGAAGACAGACAGATAGACAGATAGAGATGGATACTGGTGTATGAATAGCTATTTAGATAAAGACAGTGACTACTAGAGATGTATACTTAGTACAAAGATAGGTATATAAAGACGGACATAGTGATAGAGATGTATACTAGTATAAAAATTTGTATATAGATAAAGGCAGAGACTGATAGGGATGTATACTAGTATTAAGACGGGAAAGGCAGATATACTGATAGAGATGTATACTAGTATAAAGATAGGTATATAGATAAAGACACAGACTGATATGAATGTATACTAGTATTAAGACAGGAAAGGCAGATATACTGATAGAGATGTATACTAGTATAAAGATAGGTATGTAGATAAAGACAAACATACTGATACAAATGGATATAGATGGATACTGGTACAAAAATGGGCATATACATAAAGACAGATAGACGGACTGATAAGGATTGATACTGGTATAAATATAGGTATATGTATAAAGAGACAGACTGATAGAGATGTATACTAGTATAAAGATAGGTATATAGATAAAGACACAGACTGATAGAGATGTATACCAGTATAAAGATAGGTATATGGATAATGACACCAACTGATAGAGATGTATACTGTTATAAAGATAGGTATATAGAAAAAGACACAGACTGATAGAGATGTATCCTGGTATAAAGATAGGTAAATTGATAAAAACACAGACGGATAGAGACGTATACTAGTATAAAGATAGGTGTATAGATAAAGACACAGACTGATAGAGATGTATACCATAAAGATAGGTGTATAGATAAAAATGCAGACTGATAGAGATGTATACTAGTATAAAGATAGGTGTATAGATAAAGACACAGACTGATAGAGATGTATACTAGGATAAAGGTATGTATATAGACAAAGACACAGAACTGTGTGTTGGTTTATCTGTCCCTACGTCTTTTACTCCTTGCAAATGTACAGTTGTTAATCCATTCAATAGCACACCAATCCAACTACCTACCTATCCTTATACCAGTATCCATCTCTATGTCTGTCTGTCCTTATCTATATAGCTATCAATGTACCAGTATCCATCTGTGTCTATCTGTCCATCTTTATCTATATACTTATCATATACCAGTATCAATCTGTATCAGTCTGTCTGTCCTTATCTATATAGCTATCATATACCAGTATCCATCTGTATGTCTGTCTGTCCTTATCTATATAGCTATCATATACCAGTATCCATCTGTATCAGTCTGTCCATCTTTCTTTACTTATACAGCTAATTTTGTATCAGTATTCATTTGTATCAGTCTGTCTGTATACCTGTATTCATTGATATCAGTCTGTCTGTCTCTATACCTACTGTTATACCAGAATCAATTCATCAGTCTGTCTTTATCTATATACCTATCTCTATATCAGTGTCCATCTGTATCAGTGAGTCTGTATTTATCTATATTCTGTTCTTTATATCAGTATCCATCTGTATCATTCTGTCTGTACCTATATAGGTATGTGGGTGTATGGAGTACTAAATAAATGCAAGGAAGTAAAGCTATATACTCGGTCTGTCTGTATGCATATATGTATGTATGTATGTATGTATGTATGTATGTATGCATGCATGTATGCTAGCATTCATGTATGTATGTATGTATGTATGCATATATGTATGTATGATAGATGGATGCATACATGCATGCATGTATATATATGTACATGTATATGTATGACAGATGGATGGATGCATGCAAGTATGTATGCTTGTTTGTTTGTTTGCATGTATGTATGTATATATGTCGTTCTTTACTGCATCTCAGCACAACAATTATTTTACAGTGGCAACAAATAATTAAGTTCAAAGATGAAACTTAAATCGCAGAGAAATTTAGGAAGATAAAGCTTTCAAGAGAAATCTATAATTCAATAGTGAAAACATAACAGGATACACAAAGAAAGCTCACTACTGTATGGATTGATGGAGAGTTAAGTAACTACAAGCAGAAAACCTATATATAATATCATACATACATACAGAAATAAAGCTCAAGTATATATATATATATATATATATATATATATATATATATATATATATATATTTATATATATATATAACCTTTGTGACTAAATAGAGATAAACAGCTTTATTAATATTTTTATTTTGTATAATACACATTTGAATAAAATGCATATGTATAATATTTTTTTTTTTTTGGAGGGCTCTCCCTGTTTGATCTTTGCAGACCATTTAGGGAGGCCCTCCTGGCCCTATATGTAAAGGATGTGCTATATTGTAGTTTGTTTTATTTTAGTAAAGTTGTTTAATGTGTTATGTGTTGTAAAGTTTTGTATCATTTGTATTAATTTGTCTATTTGTAAAAAGTTGTATTTTTTTTTTTTTTTTTTTTTTTTTTTTTTTTTTTTTTTTTTTTTTTTTTTTTTTTTTTTTTTTTTCAAAATAAATTTTCTTCTTTCTCTTGTTGAAGGAAATAATCCTCTGCCTCTGCTTGCTGGATCCATTCTTCATCAAGATATTCATCATGTTCAAGTAGGTAAACCATTTCTTTTTTCTGCATTTCTTCTTTTTCTCTCTTTTTCCTTCTTTTGGCTTTTCTTTGTTCTCTCTTAGTTTCTTTCTCCTTTGTTGTTTCTGCCCCTAGTGTTGCCAGTGTCAATGCCTGTTGTATTTGTGGACTTGGATTAGTATTTATCCTTGTCATCTGTGGTGTTTGTTGCTGTTCTATTGTCCTTGGTTGTGTATGCAATTGTTCTTGTTGTTTTAGCTGTCTTTGATGTTGCTGTTGTTGTGTAGATGTTTTTTCTTGTTCTTTCTGTAATTGCTTCCCTGGATTCTTTGTTTCCTGCTGTGTCTTAGACTCTGTTGACTGTTGTTGTTTTGGATTGTCTATTTTCTGACAGGCTTCCTTGTTGCTAGATTTTGATTTGAGGTGTTGTGATTGTTGCTTCTGTTGTTCTAGGTCCTGCTGTAGTTGTTTAGGATTCGTATAGTCTATTTGTTGTTTTGGATTTTGTCGTTGTTGTTGCTGTTGCTGTTGTTCTTTGTCCCCTGTTTTTTTAGGGCATTTATGTGGAGCATGTCCTTTGTTTCCACATCTGTTACATGTTCTATCATAGATGCATCCCTTATACCATGATTTTGCTAAGAAACCAAAAAGGTAAAATGCTCGTTTTACCTCCTTCAATTTGCTTTTCTCAATTCCAAAAATCCTTGTGCCATTGTAGATATTTGTCATAGGGATGGTTGCTAATTTGGATGACGTTACTTTAATGTTGAACTTTTCTTCAAACTTCTCCACTGTTGCTTCCAAAGGTACTTCCAGTGGGATATCTGATATGTGTAACTCTCCTGTTTGCTTCTTTATTTTTCGCCTAATTGGTGTTGGTTCTCTCACTGTCACTATTTGTCCTTTGATTGTCATTTCTCCATTCGGCAGTACAGGTTGTGTCCCTTTCGGTCTTACTATATATCCCTTGTATCCATTTGGGTTGATTGAAAATATGTGTTTCACATATTCCGGGTTTAAGACCTTGATTGCAATCATAACATCTGCCGTTCCTGGTACCAGATCTTTTGGTATCTTGGATGTGTCCAGTTCTTGAGTTCCTTCTCTATAGAGACATTCTAAGAATGCTCCTTCTGGTGTCTCAATTCATTTTGTCTTAAAAAATTTCTCCATTTGTCTTACTCCCTTGTTTGCTTTGTAGGCAGCCATTTTCTCTCGTGCTTCTTGTTTCTCTCGTGAGCTTACTTCACCATTCATTTTCTATCGAGATAAAGATCTTTTGCAGTTTGTCACTTGTACTATTTTACTTGTAGTTTTGTTTTTAGTTCTGTTTTTTTTGCTGTATCAGACTTGTAATGGATTATATCTATACACCAGATTCAATATCTTGTTGTATCAGATGTTATTAATGAAAATTAGTCCAGAATTAACCTATGAATGGATTTCATGTTTCCTTTATAATTACATACTGATCTTAAAATCATTGTTCTACAAGACAGATTTGTGGAATCAGTTAAATAGTTGTGTACAAAGAAACATTTGTTACACTCTCCACCAGATGTAGCCCGAATCGCTGTTTTATCATTTAACGTCATTGAGCTCTAATTGCAGTTGTCATTATTCAACATTGGTTATTCGTTACCCTCTCCATCAGATGTAGCATTTATGGCTGCATAATGTTTTAACATTATTGAGCTCCTTCAGTTGTAATTAGTTGTGCTTGTTGACTTAATTAGTAAATGTATTTGCCTTCCAAATATCCTCCTCAATCCTGTATTGTTAACTCTCAAGGCCACACATTTATCATATTAGGAAGTGATGGTTGTGTGGGTGGAGTCTACGAGGCATCATCTGTCAGTATGCTATCAAAGTTTATATCATGTTGAATGATGGTTCTGTGACTGGTGTCTGGCATCATCTGTCAGTATGCTATCAAAGTTTATGTCATGTTATATGATGGTTCTGTGATTGGTGTCTGGCATCATCTGTCAATGTGCTATCAAAGTTTATGTCATGTTATATGATGGTTCTGTGACTGGTGTCTGGTATCATCTGTCAATATGCTATCAAAGTTGACCATTAAATATGTAATACATGTATATATATATATGGATTGGTGGAGAGTTAACTCAATGCAAGAAAGCAAAATATACATACAGAAAGATTAATATGCTGATATGTGGATGGATGGATGGAGAGCAAAATAAATGCAAAGAAGGACTGACACAGATAAACAGAAGTCAAAGGAACACAAATCAATATGTTGATGGATGGATGGAGAGACAAATAAATGCAAGAAAGGACTGACACAAATAAACAGAAGTCAAAGGAACACAAATCAATATATAGATTATATTACTAAATATATCCAAGGGAGAAATGAAACATGGTAACCTTTTTACAGCCTATAAAACCTGCATTAGTTTACTGTCAATGCTGCATAAACACTGGCAAAGCATCCAATGTCCCTGCCAAGGCTGAGTTTTAAAATGCTGCTGTCAAGGTTGGGTCTTTCATTGTTTCTGCCAAGCATATTTTTGACCTTTCCTGCCAAGGCTGGGTTTTACACTGTTTCTGCCAAGCATATTTTTGACCTTTCCTGTCAAGGCTGGGTTTTACACTGTTTCTGCCAAGCATATTTTTGACCTTTCCTGCCAAGGCTGGGTTTTACACTGTTTCTGCCAAGCATATTTTTGACCTTTCCTGTCAAGGCTGGGTTTTACACTGTTTCTGCCAAGCATATTTTTGACCTTTCCTGCCAAGACTGGGTTTTACACTGTTTCTGCCAAGTATATTTTTGACCTTTCCTGCCAAGACTGGGTTTTAAAATGCTCCTGCCAAGGCTGGGTCTTTCATTGTTTCTGCCAAGCATATTTTTGACCTTTCCTGTCAAGGCTGGGTTTTAAGAAGCTCTTGCCAAGGCTGGATATTTCATTGTTTCTGCCAAGGCTGGGTTTTTCATTGTTTCTCTCAAGCCTTGTTTTAGATATTTCCTGCAAGGCTAGATTTTAGGGTTTCACAAGAACTATATAAAAGAACAAAAATACAATTTGCAAGTCATATGTCATTTTATTTTTCAAAACATATCACAACACATCTGTATAATAAATGTATAAAATATTTTATAAAACAAATGAATATATACACATATAATAATATTTTCCTCTGCTGTACAGTTCTCTTACTGGCAAGTGATTTCAAATAGAAATTCCCAATTATCACTTATGTGGGCATATCCAATTATCATGAATGTGGGTTTATGCAATTATCATGAATGTGGGTTTATGCAATTATCATGAATGTGGGCATATCCAATTATCACGAATGTGGGTATATACAATTATCATGAATGTTGGTACATGCAATTATCATGAATGTGGGTACATGCAATCATCATGAATGTGGGCATATGCAATTATCATGAATGTGGGCATATGCTAATCAGTACCTTCACTAAACTCAACTAACATCAATGTAAGTAGTGATACTATAATTATCTATTTCTTGACACTTTTATCATCAATTTTTCGTAAACACTTTATACTTGAAAGCCACAAATCATATACACCAGACCCATGTTGAATGTCTTCTATATAGACACTAGTAGGGCACTAATGCCTGTCAATTTCACATACACCACACCCACGTTGAATGTCTTCTATATAGACACTAGTAGGGCACTAATGCCTGTCAATTTCACATACACCAGACCAATGTTGAACAGTCTTCTATATTGATACAAGTAGGGCCTGGTCGACTGTCAATTTCACACACACCAGACCCATGCTGAATGTCTTCTATATTGACACAAGTAGGGCCTGGTCGACTGCCAATTTCACATTGACCAGACCCATGCTGAATGTCTTCTATATTGACACAAGTAGGGCCTGGTCGACTGTCAATTTCACATACACCAGACCCATGTTGAACTGTCTTCTATAAAGACACTAGTAGGGCATGGATCCCTGTCAATTTCAAATACTGCAAAGGATCTTAGACAAAACAATAGGAATTTTCAGTCATAATGTAAGACTCACAATTGTTTCCAAGGTCATCACGGCTGGGTAAGGACATCTTACGTGGGCTGAATAAATAAATACTTACTGCAATTCCAAGTTAGAGTTAATATATACTTTAGGGTGGGGCTATGAACAGTTTCTAAGTTGTGCCCAGGGGCCAGTCCCTGGAGGGTAGGGAGGTACTAAATTCCAATGCTGGCTTCTTCAATGTCATGACCTTTACATGGTGAGTAATTATACATATTATTATATGGTAGGGATATAAATGTTTCCAGATAAATTAAAAAGGTAAGAGCTTGCATCATAACAATGGGGTAACATTTAACCTTCCCCATTTACATGGTATTCAGTGTAATTAAAAATGGCGACTCCCAATCCCTAAACACAAGTGTAGCAAGTTTTATCAAATTCCTACTAATAGTTTTAGAGTTACTGGCTTACACAGCAACTATAACACTGAACCTCCACTATGTCTAGCATATTTCTATGCACTCTATATAACTATAGCACTGAAATGCCACAGTATGTCTAGCATATTTCTATACACTCTAATCAGCTATAACACTGAAATGCCACATTATGTCTAGCATATTTCTATACACTATATGTAACAATACCACTGAACTACCACAATATGTCTTGCATATTTCTATAAACTCTATATAACTATAAAACTGAACTGCCACTATGTCTTGCATATTTCACTATATAACTATAACACTGAATGGCCACTATGTCTAGCAGATTTCTATACTCTCTATATAACTATAACACCGAACTACCACTATGTCTAGCATATTTCTATACACTATATATAACACAGCAACTATATGAAATAAGTGCTGATAGCGTCACTGTCTAACATATTTCTACAAACGCCAAGGAGAAGTTTCCATGTATTTAAATCACAAAATACACAACATATATCAAGATGGCATTCAAATTGTAGTACTGATGGGTGTCACTGTGTAGCATATTTCTATAAAAGACAAAAAATACACACACACACACACCATATTTCAAGATGTTAAATTGTAGTACTGTAGTCAAATTGTAGAAGTCGAAAAATAAATGAGCTATGAAATGGAGAGACCATGTTTAGCAGCATTTATACAAACTGGTGTCTTATATGATCCTTTAGCAACATTTATACAAACTGGTGTCTTATACGATCCTTTAGCAACATTTATACAAATTCCAAACTCGATAATCAGATACATAAACTATCAAGACTATATGCTCTCAATTCATTCCAACACTGAATAAACAAACATATAATCTGCTAGGGATACAAGCTCTCACGGTCATTCCAACACTGAATAAACAAACACATAATCTGTTAGGGATACAAGCTCTCAGTTCATTCCAACACTGAATAAACAAACATATATTCTGTTAGGGATACAAGCTCTCAGTTCATACCAACACTGAACAAACAAATATATAATCTGTTAGGGATACAAGCTCTGAGTTCATCAGTTCATTCCAAACTCAATAATCAAATTTTTAACACACTTAATCTGTTTGGGATCTGTGCACACAATTCATTCTACACTGAATAATCAAACACATCATCTGCTATGGATACATCCACTCAGTCCATAAACTCAATAATCAAACACATCATGCTAGGGATTTAATACAGAGAGTTAATTCCAAACTCAATAATCAAACACATCATGCTAGGGATTTAATACACAGAGTTAATTCCAAACTCAATAATCAAACACATCATGCTAGGGATTTAATACACAGAGTTAATTCCAAACTCAATAATAAAACACATAATGCTAGGGATTTAATACACAGAGTTAATTCCAAACTCAATAATCAAACACATAATGCTAGAGATCTTACACACACAGTTCATTCCAAACTCAATAATCAAACACATAATGCTAGGGATTTAATACACAGAGTTAATTCCAAACTCAATAATCAAACACATAATGCTAGAGATCTTACACACACAGTTCATTCCAAACTCAATAATCAAACACATCATGCTAGGGATTTAATACACACAGTTCATTCCAAACTCAATAATCAAACACATCATGCTAGAGATCTTATACACACATTAAATTCCAAACTCAATAATCAAACGCATAATGTTAGGGATGTAATACACAGAGTTAACTCCAAACTGAATAATCAAACACATAATGCTAGGGATTTAATACACAGAGTTAATTCCAAACTCAACAATCAAACACATCATGCTAGGGATTTAATACATAGAGTTAATTCCAAACTCAATAATCAAACACATAATGCTAGGGATTTAATATATAGAGTTAATTCCAAATCAATAATCAAACACATAATACTAGGGATTTAATACACAGAGTTAATTCCAAACTCAATAATCAAACACATCATGCTAGGGATTTAATACATAGAGTTAATTCCAAACTCAATAATCAAACACATAATGCTAGGGATTTAATATATAGAGTTAATTCCAAATCAATAATCAGACACATAATACTAGGGATTTAATACACAGAGTTAATTCCAAACTCAATAATCAAACACATCATGCTAGGGATTTAATACACAGAGTTAATTCCAAACTCAATAATCAAACACATCATGCTAGGAATTTAATACACAGAGTTAATTCCAAACTCAATAATCAAACACATAATGTTAGAGATCTTATACACAGAGTTTATTTCAAACTCAATAATCAAACACATCATGCTAGGGATTTAATACACAGAGTTAATTCCAAACTCAATAGTCAAACACATAATGCTAGAGATCTTATACACAGAGTTAATTCCAAACTCAATAATCAAACACATCATGCTAGGGATTTAATACACAGAGTTAATTCCAAACTCAATAATCAAACACATAATGTTAGAGATCTTATACACAGAGTTTATTTCAAACTCAATAATCAAACACATCATGCTAGGGATTTAATACACAGAGTTAATTCCAAACTCAATAGTCAAACACATCATGCTAGGGATTTAATACACAGAGTTAATTCCAAACTCAATAGTCAAACACATAATACTAGTGATCTTATACACAGAGTTAATTCCAAACTCAATAATCAAACACATAATACTAGGGATTTAAAACACAGAGTTAATTCCAAACTCAATAATCAAACACATAATGCTAGAGATCTTATATACACAGTTCATTCCAAACTCAATAATGAAACAAATGATCTCTGCTGTTCTGATTTTCCTTTCAATGGCTGCAAGCACATGTATGTTTTGACTTGCTTTACTGAGACTGTTTCTTCAGCTGAATGGTAGGTACGTTAGTACTCATGTATCTGAGACTCTTTTCAATTTAATGGCATAAATGTTTATAATTCAATTGTGTTGACATAATCGTTTAAGTTAAGTGCAGTTTGTGAATGTTTTTTCTGTGATGGGATAATAATTAAACACACGTCAATGACTCCCATTTCCTGAGACTCTTCCTTTAAGTATGATTACATTATGACTCATTTTTAGTTTGCTCCTTGTACTGACTCAGAGGGACATCCATGTTTATGACTCATTAATTTCAGATTGCTCCTTCTACTGAAGGGCATCCATGTTTCGGACTCATTAGTTTCAGATTGCTCCTTTTACTGAGGGGCGTTCATATTTACGACTCACTTGCTGATGACTTTTCCTTTGACTCCAGTGCTTGTAATCTTGTTGTCAAATTCTGTAGTACACTCTCTACACCCTGTAACTCATCCTTAACAGATTCTATCATGTCAAACAATGTTTTGAATATACCTAAGGAGGATCCTGCAGGGATTCCTGATATCTGAGTGCGCTGAATTTCCTGTAATATCTTAGCCTCAAAAGCAGTGTCCCCACACTGCTGGCTGAGAGTTGTCAATGTTGAGCTGATGTCATTCCAGTAAATCTGGAAGTCATTGGCATTAATCTGGCATGACTTAGCATGGCCATACAATTTGTTTCTCTCTTCTCGCAGTCTTTTGATCATGTCCTTTTCTTGCTGACTCAGAGTTGGCACAATGTTCTGAAAGAGGGCAGACAGCAGGGTGATGTCATAGTCATGTAGGTTTGTATCAACATTTGGTGGAAACATAATGTCCATCTGGGACTGGTTGAATACACTTCTAAGATTGTTGATAGTATTCCTGTTTTTGGCAAGATATTGGTCCAGAGTGCAGGTGGAGGTGACTGTGTGATGACTTAGAAGTTGCCTCAGTACCCTGGATCCAACATCAACTAGAAGATATGCGATGCACATGAACCTGTCAGTGTCACTGGTTGGTGGTGATGGCGTGGGACCAGAAGATGCTGAAAGACACAATTGTAAAAAAGTTCAGTACCTTGAAACATGTTCTGAAATTTAATATATTTCTCATATTATACATAAATGCTATCACAGAGACTAGGAGTTGTACTGAATGTACTGATACTATATATATTTTACGTAAAATCATTTTCATGAATGGATCTCATTCGTTAGCAAATTGATATCGTATGATTACTGTAGATCTTGATGGCATAAAGGACTGATTTATTTCCAATTTAATGGGGTGGAGCAGATCTGGAGATTTGAGTTGATAATCCCCTACCCCACCCCACACACACATTCCAGGTTTGCTTAGAATCCAACCAAACATATGGCTTCCAGAGTGGAAGATAGCTCAGTCAACTAGATACAAAATCACCTAATTAATATATAGAATAACATCACATGATACATCTTTCCATATCAACTAAACTGATTACAAATTTATGATACATCTTTCCATATCAGCTAAACTGATTACAAATTTATGATACATCTTTCCATATCAACTAAACTGATTACAAGTTTATTATACATTTTTCCATATCAACTAAACTGATTACAATTTTATAATATATTTTTCCATATTAACTAAAACTGATTCTAATTTTATTATACATTTTTCCATATCAAGTAAAACTGATTATAATTTTGTAATACATTTTTCCATATCAACTAAAACTGATTACAATTATATTATAAATTTTTCCATATCAACTAAACTGATTACAATTTTATTATACATTTTTACACATCAACTAAACTGATTACAATTATATTATACATTTTTCCATATCAACTCAACTGATTACAACTATATTACACATTTTTTCATATCAACTAAACTGATTACAATTGTAGTATGCATTTTTCCATATCAACTGATTACAATTATATTATATATTTTTCCATATCAACTAAACTGTTTATAATTTTATTATACAGCTTGCAAAAACTAAAGTATGAACGTCACATGATAAGAAATTTGTTGATTAATGTTGCACATATTCAAATTAACTCAGTATAGACATAAAACTTTTGGAATTGTATATCATATCAAAATTAAATCTAGCAATGAAGAACACATTTGCTGTCCTACTTTGAAATACACAAGTCATGTGAATCAATGACATAGGGATTTTGGAAATAACATGGCTGTCAGTATATACTTTATCAATCTAACTCTCTTTCATTCTAGAGATTGTCTGTCACTATATACCATATTGAGTGTGCATGTGTGTGATTTGGATTTTTAACGTAGCTTTAACAATGTTTTTGGTCATATCGCTATGATGTATGCAGTTTGGCAGCTTATAGTGATGTCTAGCACTGTAGCATCATGCTGTAGACATGTAGCATGATGTCCAACCCAGTCACATTATCCTGACACCAGGCCAACCAGTCCTAACCCTAACCTCTTAATGATAAGCGCCAAGCAAAGTAGCTGTTAGTACCATTTTTATAAGTCTTTGGTATGACCTGGCCAGGGTTCGGACCCGCGACCTCTCGCATCTGAGGCAGACACTCTAACCACTAGGCCACCGGATCAGTATATATTTTGAAATACACATGTGAATCAGTGACATAGGGATTTTGGAAATAACATGACTGTCAGTATATACTTTATCAATCTAACCCTCTTGCATTCTAGAGATTGTCTGTCACTATATACAATATTGATCTAATCCTCGTGCATTTTAATAATTATTTTCTGATGCTGGTAGATGTGCATTGATGGTGAAGATACAGTGCAGCAACTAAACACCTTGAATATTTTCACTTCCAATTTCACCTGAAATGGGAACAGAAACTGTGGGTGGGGTCTAAAGACTGCATTACCCAAACCTTCAATCCTAAACCTACAACCATCTCATGTAAATTACTAGACCTTACACTGACCTTAAATGTCATCCCAAACTTGCAGTAGTGTTTTAGATACTGGCCTTTGAATGTCATCCCAAACTTGTAATAGTGTTTTACATACTGGCCTTTAAATGTCATCCCAAACTCGTAATAGTGTTTTAGATAATGGCCTTTAAAATGTCATACCAAACTTGTAATAGTGTTTTAGATATTGACCTTAAATACCATCCCAAACTTGTAATAACTTTTTGATACTGGCCTTAAATGTCATCCCAAATTTGTAATAGTGTTTTAGATACTGGTCTTAAATGTCATACCAAGCTTGTAATAGTGTTTTAGATACAGGCCTTTAATGTCATCCCAAACTTGTAATAACTTTTTTATACTGGCCTTAAATGTCATCCCAAATTTGTAATAGTGTTTTAGATATTGGCCTTAAATGTCATCCGAAACTTGTAATAGTGTTTTACATACTGGCCTTTAAATGTCATCCCAATCTTGTAATAATGTTTTACATACTGGCTTTAAATGTCATCCCAAACTTGTAATCGTGTTTTAGATACTGGCCTTAAATGTCATCCCAAGCTAATAATAATGTTTTAGATATTGACCTTAAATGTCATCCCAAACTTGTAACAGTGTTTAGTTACTGGCCTTAAATGTCATCCCATGCTTGAAACAGTGTTTTAGATACTAGCCCTTAATGTCATCTCAAACTTGAAACAGTGTTTTAGATACTGGCCTTTAAATGTCATCCCAAACTTGTAATAGTGTTTTAGGCTGTGGCCTTTAAATGTCATCCCAAACTTGTAATAGTATTTTAGATACTGGCCTTAAATGTCATCCCATGCTTGTACTTGTGTTTTAGATACTGGTCTTAAATGTCATCCCAAACTTGTAATAGTGTTTTAGATACTGTTCTTATATGTCATCCCAAACTTGTAATAGTGTTTTAGATACTGGCCTTAAATGTCATCCCAAACTTGTAATAGTATTTTAGATACTGGCCTTAAATGTCATCCCAAACTTGTAATAGTATTTTAGATACTGGCCTTAAATGTCATCCCATGCTTGTACTTGTGTTTTAGATACTGGCCTTAAATGTCATCCCAAACTTGTAATAGTGTTTTAGATACTGGCCTTAAATGTCATCCCAAGCTTGTACTTGTGTTTTAGATACTGGTCTTAAATGTCATCCCAAACCTGTAATAGTGTTTTCCATACTGGCCTTAAATATCATCTGAAACATGTAATAGTGTTTTAGATATTGGCCTTTAATCAAAGCATAGGAGTCAAAAACTTGTAACTGTCATCTCAAATTTGTAATAGCATTTAGAAACTGGAATTTAAATAAAATCCCAAGCTTGTAATAATGTTTTAGATCCTGGCCTTTAACCAATGCATAGGAGTCAAAAAGTCCAACTTTCTACATCATAATCTTGTATTCTTTGCTAGCATTAGATTTGCCAAGAATATGTCTAGTATTAGTGTCATTAAGGGACCAGTCATACATAACCTATGCTAGTGAACCAAGTTTAAATTCTCTTTTTCTGTGTTAGAATCAATACTGCCATGTTATAGTATAATTATCATGAACTACTTATTACTAATATATTTTGACCAAAAGAAAATCAGTAACAAATAGTTCAAAATAGTTATACTATTACATATTTAATGGTCAACTTTGATAGCATACTGACAGATGATGCCTCGTAGACTCCACCCACACAACCATCACTTCCTAATATGATAAATGTATGGCCTTGAGAGTTAACAATACAGGATTGAGGAGGATATTTGGAAGGCAAATACATTTACTAATTAAGTCAACAAGCACAACTAATTACAACTGAAGGAGCTCAATAATGTTAAAACATTATGCAGCCATAAATGCTACATCTGATGGAGAGGGTAACGAATAACCAATGTTGAATAATGACAACTGCAATTAGAGCTCAATGACGTTAAATGATAAAACAGCGATTCGGGCTACATCTGGTGGAGAGTGTAACAAATGTTTCTTTGTACACAAATATTTAACTGATTCCACAAATCTGTCTTGTAGATCAATGATTTTAAGATCAGTATGTAATTACAAAGGAAACATGAAATCCATTCATAGGTTAATTCTGGTCTAATTTTTATTAATAACATCTGATACAACAAGATATTGAATCTGGTGTATAGATATAATCCATTACAAGTCTGATACAGCAAGATGCTGTATCTCTCTTGTACAGATGCAATCCATTACAAGTCTGGAACAACAAGATGCTGAATCTCTCTTGTATAGATACAATCCATTACTAATCTGGTATAACAAGATACCAAATCTCTCTTGTATAGATACAATCCATTACAAGTCTGATATAACTAGATGCCAAATCTATCTTGTATAGATACAATCCATTACAAGTCTTGTATAACAAGATGCTGACTCTCTTGTATAGATACAATCCATTACAAGTCTGGTATAATAAGATGCCAAATCTCTCTTGTATAGATACAATCCATTACAAGTCTGGTATAATAAGATGCCAAATCTCTCTTGTATAGATACAATCCATTACAAGTCTTGTATAACAAGATGCTGACTCTCTTGTATAGATACAATCCATTACAAATCTGGTACAACAAGATGCCAAATCTCTCTTGTAGATACAATCCATTACAAGTCTGATATAACTAGATGCCAAATCTATCTTGTATAGATACAATCCATTACAAATCTGGTATAACAAGATGCCAAATCTCTCTTGTATAGATACAATCCATTACAAGTCTGGCATAACAAGATGCCAAATCTCTCTTGTATAGATACAATCCATTACAAGTCTGGCATAACAAGATGCCAAATCTCTCTTGTATAGATACAATCCGTTACAAGTCTGGCATAACAAGATGCCAAATCTCTCTTGTATAGATACAATCCATTACAAGTCTGGCATAACAAGATGCTGAATCTATCCTGTATAGATACAATCTATTTAAAAGTGACTTATTTCTACAAGGAATGGAAAGAATAAAATATGAAGCCATTATCAAAAGTCAATGGGCTCATGTGGGATTACTCACCTGGCTGTCAGCAAATTTTCTATTTCACTATCTTTAGCTATATTTAAAAAAATAAAATTCCTTTAAAACCAGAATGTCCTTTGTCAAATCTGGTCCTATGCTGCTAATCAATTATTGTGGAAAGTCATTGAAAAGTTTATTTTCAACTTTTAGTGACAGGAAACATATTGCACATTACATCTTTATTATTTGTACAAAATTTGTATTATTTGTACAAAATTAAAATACCGGGATGCATTCTGAAAAAATTCAGTCAATTTCTTGTTAGTAGTTCTGCGAAGCGTTTTCCAAGTTTTTTAGTTTTATTTTTGTAAAGACAGCCAGATATAAAGGCAGGCGGGACTTACCTGAATAAACTTAACGGACATTTATGCAAGCACACTTTCTGTCAAATTTAGTCTAATTCTGCTTGGGAATTTTTAGGTAAAAGTCTTCCAAGATTTTTAGTTTCTATTTGTATAAATAACAAACTTGTACAGTTATGATAATGAATTAGTATAACTTGTATAAATTTGATTGTATGAATAACAGTCATTCATAATAATGAATCACTATAACTTGTACAAATTTGATTGTATGAACAACGGCCATGTACATGTATGATAATAAATCAGTATAACTTGTGCAAATTTGATTGTATGAATAACAGCCATGCATGCGAATGAATCAAAATAACTTGTACAAATTTGACTGTATGAGTAAGTCATGTACATGTATGATAATGAATCAGCATAACTTGTATAAATTTGATTGTACAAATAACAGCCATGTACATGTATGATAATGAATCAGCATAACTTACAAGTACAAATTTGATACAGCTCTTTATGCCAGGATACTCTCTTGCAAAATGTATCAAATTGCAGAAAGAATTTTGAGACTTCTTGCTAATGGTCTTTTTTGATTTTGTAATAGCAGCCATATTGGATGGCAGATCAGCATCATTTGTATAAACTTGAATGGCCTTGATGAAAAGAAACTTTCTGTCCAATTCTATTCAGCTGTTTTTAAAAGATGCTGTTTAAAACCATTTTTTTCTACTTTTAATAAAGTCATGACATAAAATGATGCATATGTTTTATTTAAGAAAACTTCAGAGATCTTCATGCATGGATGCATTCTCTCAAATTCAGAGAGATCTTCATGCGTGGATACATTCTCTCAAATTCACAGAGATCTTCATGCATGGATGCATTCTCTCAAATTCAGAGAGATCTTCATGCATGGATGCATTCTCTCAAATTCACAGAGATCTTCATGCATGGATGCATTCTCTCAAATTCAGTTCATCATGCACGGATGCATTCTCTCAAATTCGGAGAGATCTTCATGCCTGGATGCATTCTCTCAAATTCAGAGAGATCATGATGCGTGGATGCATTTCTCAAATTTGGAGAGATCTTCATGCCTGGATGCATTTCTCAAATTCAGAGAGATCTTCATGCCAGGATGTGTTCTCTCAAAATTTGGTTAATCTTCCTGAGATTTTCTAGAAGTGGTTTTATAGATTTAAAAAAAAAAAATATCTGTAATATTGCTGGCCACATTGGATGATGGCTTATAATCGTATGTAAAATCCAATGCAATCTGTCAAATTTGGTCAGAATGTCTGGAGCAGTTTTTAGAAAAAAAGATGATCAAAGTTTTCCTTTTTTTCTGCATAGCTGTTATGCTTAAATGCTGAATGACTTCATGGCTGTTATGTTTAAAGGGTGAATGACTTCATAGCTCTTATGCTTATGGGTCGAATGACTTCATGGCACAATTTATACTCTGAATGTGGGTTTAAATTGCTTCAGTGGTTTTTTAGAAGTGGATAAAGCAAATGTTGACAGATGACAGTTTACTCATGAATTCAAACTATATACATTACCATTCCATAAGTTCAGTACACTTTAAAATCAGACGAGTTAAATGAAAAGAAAATAGCGAAAAACAACATCCAGATGAAGTTTGACACCTAAATGGAAAAAGATTATTCTAAAATGGAGTCTCAAAAATCACTGCTTGGTTAAAGCGTATAATGAGATAAATATATACTTACATCCTGCATCAGATGGTTCCTGAAAAGTACAGAAGACACCATTTTTAAACTATTGTTCTTTTTAATTATTTTTTGGTGGTATTTACAGCCATTATATTTCAAATTGTGACCCCCACTTATGTTGGAACAGGAATAATCAATCCCTGCTATCTGAATACAAATGATGCAATACATGAAGAATGAAGTCCTATGATAGAGATGATTGTCTAAGGACTCTGTCATATTTTTCTAAGACTGATGATTATATAGGGCAAATGTAGAGATTATGGTGTAAGGACTGTGCCATATGCTTCTAAGGTAAATGATAAGTTCCTTCAATAATCACAGTCGTAACATTGTCTCTAAAGTTCCTTTAATAATCCCAGTTGCAACATTTTCGATAACGTTCCTTAATAATCACAACTGCAACATTGTCGATAACATTCCTTAATAATCACAGTTGTAACACTGTCTGTAACGTTCCTTTAATAATCAGTCGTAACATTGTCGATAACATTCCTTAATAATCACAGTTGCAACATTGTCAATAACGTTCCTTAATAATCACAGTAATAATATTGTCGATAAAGTTCCTTAACCACAGTTGCAATAATGTCTTCAATAATCTCAGTGGTTAGGGTTCTAGAGCCTTCTACACCTGTAAACATGGCGAGACAGTGAATTCAAATATCGATTTCCTTAACCACAGTTGCAATAATGTCTTCAATAATCTCAGTGGTTAGGGTTCTAGAGCCTTCTACACCTGTAAACATGGCGAGACAGTGAATTCAAATATCTTACAAGCATGACAAAAATCAGGTACACAAAAACTCTACCCTCAATTATGGACCAAAGTCAAACATACATTACATATTAAATGTAAGTAACACGTGGAAATAAGTCAAAATCGCTACCTAGTTGGAGAAAATATCAGGCTCTTATATGATATTATGGATAAAATAGAGAATGTAAAAATATATGGTTTATTATTGTTAACAGACTTAGAAAAATCCTTCGACTCAATTAACTGGAGCTTTGAGGGAAAAACTTTACTATCTTTTACCTTTGATGATTCCATTTGTAAGTGGTTTAGGCTGTTTGGTAATAACTCTAAAAGGTTACGTTATACATAAAGAAAATATATCATCTTTTAGACTTTAATGAGGATATCATCAAGGGGATCCTCTTGCGCTTTGTGTATTATCAATGTTGAGGTTGTAGCTATAAATTTAAAGCAAAATGCAGATTACAGAGACTCATCTTTGATGTCAGTGAGTATAAATCTGGTCAGGAAGCAGATGATACTAGCAGCCCTGGAGAATGAGGGAAGATTAAATATGATACACATTTATTCATTTATTAGGTATATTAAGGTAAGATGGGTTAAAAGGTTATTGGAAAACAAAGATGGAGCATTACAAAACCTAATCAATACAACTGTACTCAAAAATATGAAGACCGTTTGGAATTTAGGGAGGAGAAAATTAGAAGAAATTGATAAGTTCATTAAAAAGAGTTTTTGGAGAGCTTTTATTTTGCCAGTATTGAATTGGAAAAGAGGATCCACAAAAACTAAATGAGTATTTATCACTGAGTTTTTAAATTTTCATCCACCCATAAAATTCCATCAATATAAATCCTGGAAATATGCAGGCGTTTAAGTTCTTAATGACTTAGCTGATGATTGCTGTAATTTAATACCATTTGAAACGATCAAACAAAAACCGGATGCCTTTTCATTAATATCCAAAATTCCAAAATCCTGGAAGGACACAATGAAAAAAACCACTTGGCTCACAACAAGTTTGATAGGCAAAGAGTATAAATAAAGAACATGCAAAACTAAACTCACTTAAGATTGTTTACAAAGATTTGTTTTAAAAAAGGTAAAGAGGCAACACACTGCTAAGCAAGAAACATGGATACAATTATATATAAAAAAATATAAGAAGTGCGGAGTGGTCTAAGACTTAGAGCCTGGCGAAACTTTGTACTAAGGATACAAAGTTGATCTCTTCAAATTTTGAATTAATTCATAGAATAATTGTCATTAATAACTTCTTGAAAAGAACTAACATGTTAGATGATGACAAATGCACTTCTGTAAGAGTGAGAAGGAAGGTATTGAAGATCTATTCTACGATTACAATATTACTTCAAAGTTTTGGTACCATTTTACTAAACTTTGTGCAACTTGTCCAAATATTGTACATTTGTCCAAAAATGAAATATATTTTAGAAAGTGAACAATTGGACATTTTGTGTAATCTCTTGCTTATTTTGGCTAAATATTATATTTACACTTGCAGATTCCACATGCAAAGTTCTTCTAGTTATGCTTTTAAGCAAATAGTTGAAACATATAAGAACACTGAAAAGTATTATTATATGCTCATTTTTGTCTCCATTATCAGAATTGTGCAATATTTTGCGATATTACACACCTTCATATTGCACTCATGTGCATGACACATGTGCCCAGTAGTGTATTAGAAACTACTTTGTAAACAAATCACGTACACTCATGTAATAGATGCTTTACATTTTGGTTGATTAAATTTGTTTCTGAATGAACTAAAACAAGCAGATGTTTTGTGGACTGCCACATAACAGCTGCTTTTCCACATTCCGCATTAACTTTCTTGATATGATGTTTTGGATTTAGGCTAGGGATAGACGCCAGACAGGTCATAAAATTGCTGGGTCCCTACAAATCACATGCAAGTGACAAGACATAAATTGTCTTCTTTAGCTGGTAATAAGAATGGCAAAAATATACTCACAGTTTTACATCCTGAATTTCCTCAAAATGTACTTTCATAGTTCTGCAAATGCAAATTACGTGAGCTTTGTCATGGGTTCTAAAGCTTGATTACTCATTTCGAAATTGTACTGTAATTTCAATTATATTGCAAGTGCAATTACATGCTCCTTACTGCACTCAAAATGAAATAAACATTATATTCCATAGCGTCTTTTTGATAATTACAATTTTAAGACTTCATATTTTTCCCACATTATGATTCCAAATATTCAATGACAGAACAGAAACACACTTGCTGATGTCAACATGCTGCTCCCTCGCTGCTGAAATCAGATGTACTTCATGAAGAATTGACACAGATAAATCCAATCATTATCACGAAAGTTAGCAGAATCGACAAAAATACCAAAATCTGTTCATTCCAGACTAAATGAAAAAGTTGTTGCAATGCGCATTCATTCATAATATGAATCTAAATTTCAAATTTAAGTAGACCAAAATGCCATTTTCTTTCAAAAGTGATGTCTAGCATGCGACTAAGTTCAAATTTATCTGGGCAGAGTTATGTGCGGATTAATAATGTTGTTGATGTGTAATGATGAATGTACGCTTCTGTATTTGGTTTGGAATATGGCACACAGTCAGTTACTTTGTTTCTTGTAGCGTAATATTGTTTATGTAATTAAGCCTTAGGTAGAATAAGAAAATGAGCATATAATTAAAAGGTTACTGCATTTGTATGGGAAAATATGAACCCGTTTGTCGGATGGATATACTGCACTCCAAAGGTTGTGCAGTATTTCCATCTGAAAAACTCGTTCATATTTTCCCATACAAATGCAGTAACCTTTACAAGTTAAACAAAATAGAGGACCAATTTCTTTAAAAATGGGCCTCAATCATGAACATGTAACTTGTGTCATGCAGTAAACAGGAACCAATACTGTAATATTGTGGAGACTATGTCAGCTACACATTGTTTACTTGTGTTGGCCTAAACCGAGTGTCAAAAGAGATTGCGTGCAATATGCAATTTAGAAGAACTGGTTTAGCTCATCTAAATAATGATGTGACATGTACCAGTTGAACTCATTCAACGTCTCATACATGCAAATGGGCATGATCAATGTGGTTGTAATCCAGCATTATTTACTAATGTTGTGCTATGGGAATCAAAGCATGCTGGGTAATCAGGGGCAATAACTTTCTAAATGATAAGGTCTCATAGTACACCATAAAGTTACAATGCAATAGAAATCAGAGCATGCTGGGTAATCAGGGCCAATAACTTTCTAAATGATAAGGTCCCATAAAGTTACAATGCCAAACTGGGTTAAAATCCAAGAAACCTATCTAAAAGAATTGCTTAGAAACCAATTCTATGAATTATGGACAATCCAGGAGGATAACTCCAGGAAATGATGCCCAAGAACACTCTAAATCAAAGTTATTCAAAACTTTATCAACATAAAACCATATGTTAATCTGCACAAGTCCAATAAATAATCTCATGTAATATTGAGAAATGAATTTGCATGACTCCAATAAATGATCTCATGTAATGCTGAGAAATAAATTTATTGCTGCCTGGAAGATGGGAAATAGGGGGGATAAACTCATGTAAATTTCACGAAACACGTGAAATCGTTGCATACCTCAACAGTGTAAAGTCTCATAAAAAATCTGACTGAAATTGAATAAAACCCTTTTAAAATTTTGCTGTGGAAACCAAGGCCAGCAAGATGGGTAATAAAGGGAAATAACTCCTGTAAATGTCTTGGAATACTTTAAATCAAACTTATTCATAGTCTCATCCATATCAAGCTGTATACAAAGTCTGACTGAAATCCAACAAACCTGTCGTAAAATTATGCTGTGGAAACCAAAGCCAGCAAGATGGGAAGTAGGGGGAAAGAAGTCCTGTAAACGTAATGTAAAACTGGACATCAACAACATCAAGAAGGGCTCTAATACTTATTAACATGTAACATTTCTGCTATTACTCACCTTGCCCTCACACCAGCAATGTTCTGATAAAGAACAAAATATCTGCCATAATCTAAAAGGTATTACCTTCGGGCAGATCTTATGAGAACTACACTACTCGCACTCACCTTGTCCTCAAACCAGAATTTTAGCAGATTTCTCGACTCAAGCATATGAGTATTTTCATGGGAATCACAGCGTACTTTTTCAATTCGTTGAAGTTTTGACACAGCAACCAGGCCCTCAAGACTTTCTGGATCTGTTTTAGGGCACTGAACATGTAGCTCAAAAGTCAGTCTCTGGCCCAAGGTTCCCATAATCCTTGACAGATTCTCGGAGATAAAAGTTTTAACTTTACTACAAACTTCTGAAGACTGATGCATATTTATCGCTCCAACTCCTTTCACTCGAGTAAAGATGACATAGTCCCTGAAGTGCAAGGTCAATTGGTGAACATCGTCGAGGTCAAAAACACAACAGCCACAGTATATTAAATTCTGAGACCTTTGCTTGGCGATGGGCCAGTGTGTCAAGCAGGCACCAAGAAGCCTATGGAACACAGGTGGTGGTAGAAACTTTGCCGTACACACGAAACAAAGGACAGACGTATTTCCAACTTCTGGATCTGATTCAGGGGAAATAATCTTTTTGGGCGTTGCCTGACGGAGCATACAAGGGGCAAGATAGTAATCTTCTTCCTGAAATACAAGAAAAGTACCAAGATTCAGTTTAATGAATCAAATGTATTCAATGGAATTAAGATATGTATCTAAGCAACGGGAACTTTGTCCATGGGATGCAAAAAACATGAAAGCATCCAGCAATGTGATGCAGTCAACATAAATTTATCACTCTTTCATATGAAGAAAATCTGTATGAAAGTTTATCTGTGAATCACTAATATTAACCTTAAAGCTACATCCCAGTCTACTGCAACAGAAACAATATGATTTATTATGGAGACCGGCTGAGTAGCAAGCAGTCTACAGGTGTTTGTTAAGTAATTAGACACAGGACCTGCCAGTCTATACATGTTTAATTACCTCATTTCTCCAACATTCTGCATAGACCTTTGCTGTTTATTAAGAAGACAGACACAGTAAAATGCAGTCTATAAGTGTTCATGATGGAGTCAGACACAGTACCAGGTAGTCTATAAGTGTTTGTTATTATTGAGACAGGCACAGTACCAGACCATTTGTAGCTACTGAACATGGAGACAGACACAGTATCAGGCAGTCTGTAGGTGTTTAACTGACTTCTTTACTCCACTATTCTGAGTAGACCTTCTCTACTTATTATGGTCACAGTATCACACAATCTGTAGTAATTCATTATGGAGACAGAAACTGTAACGGACAGTATATAAGTGTTTATAATGGAGACAGACACCTTACATATAAGTATTCAATATCGAGACCAGAACAGAACAAGGCAGTCTATAAATGTCTATTATAGACAAAACACCAGGCAGTCTGTAGTAGTTTATTATGGAGATTGACACAGTACCAGACAGTCTATATGTGTTTGTTATGGAGACAGACACAATACCAGACGGCCTATATGTGTTTATTATGTAGATATACACAGTAACCACAACAAGACATCTTGGATGCACCCACACTCCAAGGCCGCCAAACCACAACAAGACATCTTGGATGCACCCACACTCCAAGGCCGCCAAACCACAAGAAGACATCAACAAGGCTTCCATAACTCTTCATCCCATCACAAGTTTCATTGTAAAGATAAACATGAAGTTCTACAAGATACAAGTTTCAAGGAACAGATAATATGAAGTACTACAAGATACAAGTTCCAAGGTTACAACTTTCCTCTGGCGGTAAAAGAGTTTATGAATTGTCAATATTAACACACAGATGGATATAAGGAATGGTCAATATTACACATGCATACGAATATAATGAATGGTCAATAATAACCACTATACGACTACACAAAATAGGATGCGCTGAATAAACAATAAATGCAGAAGTACTTATTTATATTTCCTATCGACTGACCTTGATCTCCTTTCCATCCTCACTATAGGATTTTGGCCTGGCAATGAGGTTTAGTTTCTCCATTAAAAGCAAGAGATGCTTCTTGTTGTTATGGAATTCTGGATTTTTCTCCTCTGTCCAGATGGCATCTAAAAGTCAACAGTACAAGATCAAAACAACAGTATTATCAGTGTCAAGAAGGCATACATTCTTATGTAAATTCCAGTTGAAAAGAAAACTGTTACACCTGCATGCACATATCTGCTATGAATATTGACTTTAGTGAGGAAGGAAATAAAACAGCATCAGCAGTGTGAAACTGTAGTCCTTGTTCAAGACCTTAATAGAAGGCATTTTTAAACCAAGTGCAATCTTATAGTAAAAATGGCATTAATAGTAAGAAGTAACATACAAAGGACCATAACTCTGCCAAACAATAGTTAGAATTGATAGCTATAAAACTAAATGGAGATTATATTAAAATTAATATTAAAATAAATTTTTATTCGGATCCAGTGAAAAATACAAGATTATGTGGATACTTGGTTGTCCACCATCCTGTATCAAACAAAATATCAAAAGCTGTATCTGACTGGTATGCTTACAAGTTCTCATATTTTGCTGTTACTTGTTCCACTCATTTGCATGCCAGTCTGAGGTTATGTAAATTGTACAATCAGCACGAATATGTGGTTAGCATTGGTATTCCTTCCAAGCAAGTGATAACTCAGAAGGTTGGTAATCAACTGGTTTTGTTTAAACAACAAAATGATGGGAGACTGGGTCTAAACAACTTTAGCGAATATGTGTTTACCGTAAACTATTTAATGATTTTCTTTTAAAAATTTGTCAACATATTGCAAATATTCCCATCTTAGCACCTTCAGAATTGTAGGGATTATTAAAAAACTAAACAGTTTTTCTTACAGACATGAAAGCAAGATGTCAATTACTCAAATACCCTTATATCCAGCAGCAAATGTAAAATGTTTCTGTTTAAAGCAGCTGTACATTTTTTAATTACAATTCCATAGTTGGAACAGATTATAGAATGAAAATGGAATTATTTGCTGTTATTGTGTCCTATATTCTCCACTGTTTACACAGTAAATTAATATTTTCTTCTTTCTAATACAAATATTTCAAACTTTATACCCTTCAGAATTATGTATTTTTATCAGACATTTCAATGTAACTTTGTTTTAAATCTCAAAGCAGTTATGTTATGCTGATATGTATGCTCCAATCAGTTATTTTACACTGGTTTTATATACAGTGTAGGATGTGACTTCATGTAGGCTCCAAGTATTTAATTTGCAATGTGTTTTTTACAGTGTAGGATGTGACTTTATGTAGGTCTGAAACAATTATATTACACTGTTATTACTCCAAGGGTAAAAGTTGGAGTTTTTTTTTATTTTATTTAATTTTTATTTTTTTATTTTTTCAGTTCAGACCGGTATGTCTTAGATGTGAGGCCAAAAAGTCTAAAATCCAGACACAAAATCAGATTCCGACCTCGGGCAAATTTTGGGTGGAAAAAACTCAGGTCCAAAAAATTATGTTTTTCCCTCTGTATTTTGTAGTGCAACTAGAACATCCATATTATTTGGTACCATTGTAAAGCTATATCTGTCTAACTTTCTATAATACCACCCACTTTAGTGTGTCATACATGACATTGATGCTACAGAGCTCGGAAGTAGGCTACTACCTCCTGCTTCGTAAACGTGGCTCCAGGGGTTAATGTGTTAACACTGCTATCTGATTACATAGGATGTAATTGTAGAGTGAAAATAGTTATGTTAACACTGCTATCTGATTACATCGGATGTAATTGGAGAGTGAAAATAGTTATGTTAACACTGCTATCTGATTACATAGGATGTAACTGTAAAGTAAAAATAGGTATGTCAACACTTATATCTAATTACATAGGATGTAATTGTAGAGTGAAAACAGTTACATTAACACATATGCTTGATGACATAGGATATAGTTTCAATTATGATTGATGGCATAGGATGTAATTATGTTAATTATGTATTATGAACCAGAGTTTACAATACCAGTACTAATGATTTTATAGAACAAAAAATAAAGCAGGTATAACATATGACTGATGCACATGAACATGTTACACCCAAATAACAAAGAAGGTATAACATAAGATTGACATACATGACTGTACATGTTACATCCAAATAACAAATTGTTATCTGGATGTCATATAAAAACACATGCATACAAAAACAGATAAAGTGGAAATTATTATTAAGATGTCATATAAAAAACACATGAACAGAATAAAGTGGAAATTAGTATTAAGATGTCATATAAAAATCACATGATCACAAAAACAGAAAATAATGAAATACTATGCTGTCATGTACTTTATAGAGGCATAAAGTAAACAAATGATATTAATGTGGAAAGAATATGCAAACCTATGAGTTCATGAGTAAGTTTCCCATTGTCTTTGAACTCAAACCACTTGCTGGTGATGGCTGGAATGCCCGTAATGAACATCTCAGCCGTGATGAGGGACTTTAGGGCATCAATTGTCCATTGTGGGTCCAACACAACTGTATCCCTCAATCCTTCAGCACTGAAAAGGATATATATATATATATATATATATATATATATATATATATATATATACACACACACTTAGCCATGACAGAGCACACATTATCTAGCATAATAATTGTCCCAGAGCCATAACCAAGTACATTATTTCCCATAATAAATGTTCCACAGCCATGACAAAACACATTATTTCCCATGATAAATGTTCCACAGCCATGACAATGCAAAATATTCCCATAATAAATATCCCATAGAAGTTGCAATGTCCCAACAATTTTATATTTAGTATGTAACTTAAGAAAAACTTACACGATTATTACAAGTTATTTTTGGAAAATGATGGAGCATATCTACCATCAGGAAATTGTCAGAAAACTTCATGACTTCATAGAATTTATTTAAAGTCAACTCTGGAAAATTTATCTCACCCCTCAACTGGCACTCCTCAAAAGCCACCAGCTGCAAGCCAGAGGGCCGGCGGTTAAACTACCACTGAGTTCTACTGTATATGTTATATTAAATTGCATTTTAATGCTTTACCATCAACAAAATTTAAAGTAGGCACTGCACCACCCTGTTACATATGAAATTCTCACACTCAGGTGAATAAAAACATTCTGTAGAGATAATGTCAAATTGGATTCCTTATAGACTATGTAATAAACAGTGATGTGGAATTTTAAGAAAATATAATGATTATTGCTATGCCGTTAAAAGTCAATAGTCATTGATATCTAAATCAAACAAAAAACAAAAGATCAACTGTTTATGATAATTATGAAGTACAAAAATGCTTTGCATTCTGATGTATTAGTCTAGCTTTCTAAAGATATATTTCTAACCTTGATGTACAAGGTAGTAAAGATATTTACTTCAGTATAGTTAAAGCTACTGACAATATTTTGAATAAACTGCATTTTTATCTGAGACTATAAAGGTTAGAGGGGGTAGTGCTGACTTGATACATTATTTGAACTGATAAAAAAAAGTATAAATGAACATGAGGACCAAGTGGGTCTCAGGTTGCTCAAATGAATAAGTTGGATACTTTCTGTAGAAATTTCTTCCAATACTATTGATTGCATATGTTGTGAAAACAGTTATTTCAAGGTTATACCAGACTTAATACCTTCATCCATTTTTGATGGCACATGAACATCATTTGTCACAGACTGAAAGGTCCCTACGACAGGATGCATGATGTAACAGTTTGTCAAATTATGTCAAATAGTTTTCAAAGATAAAGTTTTGTATTTATTTTTCCATTTTTTTAAAACATCCACTTATCTTTCATGTTGAACTTTGAAGATTTCTATAAAGGCAAAAGGCCTTCAAGATAGAATACATTTCATCATATTTGGTTAAATTCTGTTGTTGTGGTTTTGGGCTTATTCACACGAAAGGCTATACATGGCCACCAGTATAACTGGTGGAGGACGAGCCGGGAAAACCCGAGTTAGCACCACGGACCCACTGGAAGCTACTAGCATGCTTTCTCACATACCCATGTTGGCCAAACCTGAGATTCAAAGCCACACAGACAGAGGTGAGATGGCAATGATTGGTAACGGCAAGCACTTTAAACCATTAAGCCACCTGGGTCCCCAGTTATATTCTGTTAAGTTGTTTATTATTGTGGTTTTATTTTACTTATAAGTAGCTATATTGTTTTATATTTTTGTAGCAGCAGCAATATCTGATGGCAGATTGGCATACTTTGTACAAAACTTATAAGCCATAAATGCAATATTCTGTCTAATCTGGTGAAATTCTGTTATAAAGATATTAATGCTAATATTCTGTCAAATCTGGTCAAATTCTTTAATAAGCTATCCAAGCCACTATTCTGTCAACTTTTGTCAAATTCTTGTATAAGCCATCCAAGCCATTATTCTGTCAACTTTTGTCAAATTCTGATATAAGCCATTAATGCCAATATTCTGTCAAATTGGTTGAATTCTGTTATAAGCCACCCATGCCAATATTCTGTCACATTTGGTCTAATTCTGTTCTAACCCGTCATGCCAATATTCTGTCAAATTTGGCCAAATTCTGTTATAAGCCATCATGCCAATATTCTGTCAAATCTGGTCAAATTCTGTTCTAACCCATCATGCCAATATTCTGTCAAATTTGGTCAAATTCTATTATAAGTCACCCATGCCAATATTCTGTCAAATTTTGTCGAATTCTTTTAAGCGATTTTCTTAAAGGAGTCACTGAAAGGATTTTCTGTTTAAGTGACTGTAGCCTTCTATTTATACGATTGTTCAAATCCTAAAATGATCTATGTCCAATTGATCTGTCAAATTTGATAAATTCCACTCAGCAGTTCTTGAGCAGAAGTCATTTAATGGTTTTCTAGTTTTCTTAACAGTAAATGTGATGGTGCATAGTATTTAGACATGTCCTTCTGTCAAAGATTACAGATGACTGTCAACTCACTGTACACTTGGCATATCTGTCCTTCTGTCAAAGATCAGGGATGACTGTATTTCAATTCACTGTACACTTGACATGTATGTCCTTCAAATATAGGGATGACTGTCCTTCAACTCACTGTACACTTGGCATGTCTGTCCTTCAGTCAAAGATCATGGATGACTGTATTTCAACTCACTGTACAATTGGTGAACCTCAGATAATTAAGACAACTGAGGTTCTCTGACATTTGAGTTGGCAGCTAAAACAACTACATCATGCTTTATAACTGAGAATGTTGGAATAGATGCAGCCATTATGAAATGACAATGGTACTGTAAGAAAATGATGCTTCTTCTGTCAGTCTCAGTGAAACTGACCTTGGCCTTTTTTAACCCCAGAATGACAGGTTTCTTCCTTACTCCTGGTGCAAGCAATTCACAGTTCAAGCATGTGATACACAACTGATGTTACTGTACAGAGCCATTTTTTGTCTCAAAGTCACAGTAACTTGACCGTAATGTTTTAATTTCAACAGGCCTCTTCCTTACCATAGGTATAAGTCATCTATTTTTCTTCTCTTAAGTTGCAGTAGCCTGACCTTTTATCTCTTAATTTCAACACGACTCTTCCATACCACAGGTATAAGCCATCTTAATAGCTTGATAACTGTAGATGTAGAGAACTCTACTTACTGTGTTGAAATGAAATGGGTAGAAGATAGAAGGACGTGCTGTGTTGAAAGGAATTTGATAGCAGACAGAAGGACTTACTGTGTTGAAATGAAATTGGCATCAGATAGAAGGTCTTACTGTCTTGGAAGGAATTTGGTAGCAGACAGAAGGACTTACTGTGTTGAAATGAAATGGGTAGCAGGCTGAAGGTCTTACTGTCTTGGAAGGAATTTGGTAGCAGACAGAAGGACTTACTGTGTTGGAAGGAATTTGATAGCAGACAGAAGGACTTACTGTGTTGAAATGAAATTGGCATCAGATAGAAGGTCTTACTGTCTTGGAAGGAATTTGGTAGCAGACAGAAGGACTTACTGTGTTGGAAGGAACTTGGTAGCATACAGAAGGACTTGCTGTGTTGAAATAAAATGGGAAGCAGACAGAAGGACTTACTTTTTTGGAATGAAATGGGTAGCATACATAAGGATGGTCAAATGAAGAACATCCTAGCTTAATATGCTCTGGCTTATGATGGACACATATAAGGTGAAACTAGTTACAAACATCATCAGGATTAATAAAGAGATGAAACTGTGAGATTGGCATATCTGTATACTAGCACCAAAGCTTCGTGTGAGATCAGCATACCTGTATGTAATGCTAACACCAAAGCATCTTGAGATCAGCATACCTGTATGTAATGCTAACACCAAAGCTTCTTGACATCAGCATACCTGTATGTAATACTAACACCAAAGCTTCTTGAGATCAGCATATCTGTATGTAATACGAACACCAAAGCTTCTTGAGATCAGCATATCTGTATGTAATGCTAACACCAAAGCTTCTTGCGATCAGAATACTTGTATGTAATACTAGCACCAAAGCTTCTTGAGATCAGCATATCTGTATGTAATACTAACACCAAAGCTTCTTGAGATCAACATATATGTATGTCATGCTAACACCAAAGCATCCTGAGATCAGCATACCTGTATGTAATACTAACACCAAAGCTTCTTGAGATCAGCATATCTGTATGTAATGCTAACACCAAAGCTTCTTGAGATCAGCATACCTGTATGTAATGCTAACACCAAAGCTTCTTGAGATCAGCATATCTGTATGTAATGCTAGCACCAAAGCTTCTTTTGAGATCAGCATATCTGTATGTAATACTGACACCAAAGTTTCTTGTGAGATCAATACAGTAATACCAATGCTAAATTTTTTGAGGTATCGACATAAAAGTATGTAATACCAGCACCAAAATTTCTTGTGAAATCAACATTGCAATATAGAAAATATTGCATTCCTATTTTGTTTCAAAAAGATGTTGCAAATACATGTAACTTTAACATATTTTTGCTATTTACACTCACTGTAGCACACTACTTTATTATCTTGTTTATAAAACTTATTATGTACTAAATTGTGGATCTTTCCATTGTATACGAGACTTATTCTGTTCTAAATTGTGTTTAAATGTATCTTTCCATTGTTTATCAAACTTATTATGTACTAAATTGTGTTTAAATGTATCTTTCCATTGACCACTCCGGTGGCCTAATGGCTAGAGCGTCTGCCTAGGATGCGGGAGGTCGCAGGTTCGAACCCCAGCCGAGTCATACCAAAGACTTTAAAAAATGGTACTAACAGCTGCCTTGCTTGGCGCTCAGCATTAAGAGGTTAGTATTAGGATTGGCCACCCTGGTGTCAGGATAATGTGACTGGGTTGGACATCATGCCACTTGTCTGCTAGACATCACTATAAACTGTCGCACTGCAGATATCGTAGCGATATGACTGAAAAATTGTTAAAGCTACGTTAAAAATCTAAATCACACACACACACCTTTCCATTGTATATCAAACTTATTTTGAACTGCATTGTATTTAAATGTACCTTTCCACTGTTTTTCAATTTTCGATACTAAAGACAAGTATTTTTTTAAAACTTATCTCCAGTCTTGTATTTTATCAATTCATATGGTATTAACTTTCCTGATGGTCTATTAAATGATCAAGGAGATTCATGTCAGCATTCTCCAATACATGCATTGATACAATTTATTTGGAGAGACAAACTGTAAAATACTCTGAGATAAATGTTCATTTAGACCTAAAGTTTCCTATTTCCAATTAGATACTGCTAACAACTTGTTTGATCAGCTTGCTGAATTCTTCTAGTTTTCTTCTGCTTCTAAAACATGCTTTTGATTTAAATTTTTAAATCTATTGTCAAATTGATAATAAACACAACTGAACATATTGTGTGGAGATAAACACAACTGGTCATAATGTGACATAAATACAACTAATATCAAACTGATAATAAACACAAATGGACATACTGTGTGGACATAAACACAACTGGACATACTGTGTGAACATAAACACACATGGACATACTGTGTGGAGATAAACAGAACTGGACATGCTGTGTGGACATAAATACAACTAGACAAACTGTGTAAACACAAGCATGGGATACTTTTTGTATGATCTACAAAATGGAACAGAATGGTGACTTACATATACGAGACCAAATTCTGTAGTAAACTATGTATATCTGAGAACACCTTCCCAATCACATTAACAGCGGGACTATAAACCTGCTACCTCCTCAATCCAACCCCACTAAAAGAGGAAATTCATCTTCTCTGTCTATATCATATAGGCAATTTGATTTCTCAGCTGACTATATTCCCCGATCATATCAGCATTAGGAGAATAGATAATAGATGGAAGGAATGCCAAATACCCTACCTATACATTGGGTATCCTTCTTGGGAAGATATATTGGATTCCCCCTGTGAATGATAACCCATTCTCCTGCTTACAGCAACACAGCCTATGGTCACGTGATCCTAAACCACTTTATGTAAGGTTAAGAAGATGGTTATTGATGTCTGCGTATCATCATATTTTACTAGCAAATCTGAGACGCTAAGAGGCTGTGTTGGTTTAGTTAGTTCTGGTGGTTCTCCGGGCCACAACTACATGAACCACCAGATTCAGACTTTGTCTCTGTAAAGTTAAATTCCTGATAAAAAAATCATGAGAAAGTTGATTCTGCATGCCAGTCAATAGCTTCTATGAAGCCTCGGATCAAAATATTGTGTTTGAACCTGATGCTCACAGTGATGGCTCTAATTTCATAAGCTGAAATACCCATGAGGCGACTGATCTTTTGAGACATAAGAGTATACTGAGCATATAACTGACTGAAGCCATGATGACAGGTCTTAAGAGGTTATATTCTGCTTTCTCGCCTTCATGCAGAGAATGAGTCTTTTGCAGTTGTCATGACTTGTCTCTGTGTGCTTCAAGTAGTGCTTGGGGCGTTGACAGGATCTTGCTTAGCCGGACTTAGAAAAGGGATTGAATGATGACTCACTTACTCCAACTGAATTTAACTGATTCTTGCCCATGAAGCCAGGCTGTATCTTGAGAATCACTGAACCATCCAATCTGAACTGAGGATAGTTCAGGACCACTGAAAGAGTATGAACTCCGACACTGGAAACTGAAGCTAATAGGAAACAGTTTTTACATGATAACAGCTTGAGCCAGGTCCTGGCTAAAAGCTCAAACTTCTCTGAGATAAGACCTGTTAAGACCCAGAACAGATTCTATTTTGGGAACAGGGTGAGGAATTTTGGTCTATTCCTATCAAAACTGGCTAGGAGGTCGAAGATCTGTATCATGAATGATGTCTCCTCTGCTATGGTGTGTGAATGCATCAGACAGCATGCACCGGTAGCCTTGGATGATAATCGAAGGTCTGAATTCTTTCTCTTGCTGGCTGTCCAGACAATAGTCAAGTGTGAAAGAGAGGACAGACCAGGAAGGGGTGAAATACCTGCAACCTTGGATGTTTGTGAAGGTTCAGCTTAGCCATAATTTTCCTGTGTAGGTCTAGCACTAACTCAGATCACAGACCCACGACTTGTCCATTATGAAAGGGACTATTACAATTATCACACAATTCTGACCCCATATTTTCTGTATTAATTTTCGTACTAATATTATAGGAGTAAGCAAAGGCCCATACCTTCTCCAAACTGATTGACAACACATCCCTGGCCCAGGCTTTTGGATCTGGGATTGGTGAGACAAAGGTGGGCAGCTTGTAGTTCGATCTTGTTGCAAACAGGTCATTCATTGGATGACTCCATAATGCATCAATCCAAAGAAGAACTGTTGGATGATGTTACCATTCTGTATAAATAACCTGACCCTCTCAAAACATTTAGTCTCATGTAAAATTGCTTGATTTGCATATCGATTTGAAATTGGTAACACCAACCAACAAACTGTCAAGCCAGCACACACCTGTCAGGTGATTTGGTGCCTACTGTGTGAAGAGGAAAGTCACCACTACAGAATTGTCAGACATAACCAGGACTGACTTCTCCCATTTGTGATACTGACTTTCCAGTGGACAGGAAAAGGGGTAATCCGTAATTCTGGTGAAGACCCGGGGCCAACCTTTGGAAAGAAATAAAGGACCAAAATTAGCAAGCATTGTTGCAGTATTAAAACTGAGGAAACTTTCACTATGCCATGTGAACATGGAGATGAAAGCAGGCATCTGTGAGATTGAGGCTGACTGCATACTCATGTTGTTTGGATGTAGATTCACACAGATATTGCCATCTCCATATTGACCTTCAGCAGAAGAATGACTTTATTGAGGCAACTCAAGTTTATGATCGGCCCCATCTTGCGGTTGACCTTTTAGATAAGGAACAGCCATGAATAGAACCTCAGAGTATTGCTTTCAGAAATCTCCATTGTCCATCTATTTTCTGGTGGAAAATTTTGTCCTTTTCCTAATATGATGCCACAACCATTAAATGTGGTCAGAAGAAAGAGGAGACGGTTGGATAAATGCAATCTGAAGTCCCTCCAAAACGGCTTGGCTCACCCATCCGTTTTACCGGAATAAATTGATCCAACATGATTGGAACTGTAGGTATCTGGTGCCCACCAGTAAGTTGTCTATGAGAGGTAGCAGTGCTGAGTAAGCATCAGAAAGCAGGAGGCTTGGCAGTAAAGAAACGTGAAATGATTGTTTCTTGACTGATATGGCTGTTGCCCATTGGCATAAGATTGGGATCTAAATTACCTTTGGGATGTCAATAATCCTTTTGCCTGGCTTTCCTCTGTCATCCTCCACTGTGGCAGGGAGGACCATTCCTAAACAAAGATACATGTTGTATAGTGTGCTGCTCTGTTAATGAATGACTCAAGCAATTTCAGCCATAGACTCCCATGTGTGATGTTTTGCCAAATTTTCCATCATTCAGAAAAACACTAATGAGGCCAGATCCAGCACTGAAGATGTGGCAATGATGTTTCTAACCAGCTTCGTTTGTGCCAGAAATACATTGTTATTGACCATATAAAACAATGGGACAGATATCAACCGCCGTTACATTCTTATCCAATGCCAGGAATTCAGAATGGTATGCTGAAGAATGTCTTGTACCAACATGACAAGGATGTGGCTGGCACCTGGCTTTCTGAAAAGAAGGCTTTAGCTTTAGCACTCCCTAGATCAAAGATACATTCTGACAACCAGTCGTTAATTTTCTAACATTTGCTGATTTGGAAGGCAGGCAGAGGAAATGAATTCTTCCTCACTGTTGATGTTGACCGATGCTTTGACATTACAGTCATGTGTGGTGGTAATGGGTGGAGGAAATTCTAAAACCAGGAATACCTGGTATATTTCTTCGCTGTCAGCCTTAAAACAAAACTCCAACCTCTCCATGGCCGGATCAGTTATTACTCAGAGACATCATCACACTCACTGTGTAAATACTCTTGATCTCCGTCTGATTCCATTTTGGGATAAACCATGCCTTGTCGTAATGATAATGCAATGCCATCGTCTTTAAACAAACCACAAATAAAACCCATCCTATAGGTGGTGAAGGTAGAAAAAGCCACCTCTGCCAGGCAATTTAGTTGCACCTGGACAGACAGCTAGTTAGACAGAGAACAGTTGTTCTGGTCATCAGCAGTGCGTAAACTGGATTTGTTTACACTGGTACTGTTCATGTCAGCATCATGGCTGGACAGACAGAATTTCTGCTACTATCCCTATCTCAATCTGCATGTATAAGCATTTGCTTGGCTTTATAGAAATATCTTTGACTAAGGTTCCCATCCTTATAAATATATGAAGCCATATGACTATGTAAATGGTCAAATCTATTATGAAGATTCCTGTAATCAAGTCTGAACTGGTCAGGCTTGACAGCCCGATCCAGTGGATTAAAAAAATACCCCATGTGTCCAGACTTACAGGCCTGAAGATTAAGATCAGACTTGCAGGGGGACTTACAGTGACTGGGCTGCCTAAAAATGGAGGAAGAATTCCCCCATTGTATCCATATTACATGTGAAAATTGGAAATATCGGTAAAATTTGGCCTGAATTCTGAACTGCATTGCTCTCTTCTATACCAGTCAACACATATGTTGTTGTAAGACTGGCATATCCAACTGCGATTGCAACACATCTGCTTTCACCTCTCCCGAAATCTGATGATGTCAGTGCGTATTTATCTTCTCTTGCTTTGCATTTCTTGCATTAAATTACATCTTTCTGACACATTAAAATAATGGAAACAATTGATAAATAAACACGTCAGTGCGATGATTATCCGTTAAATAGCACCCGTTATAAACAGAGAGCAAGTAACCAAAATAACATGCAGAAACACACGAAAGTCAACATGCATCAACAGTTGCACAGTATTACCATAAATGTATCTGGTCTCGCAGCATACTGTTACTTCCCTGCTATCCACCTTTGTGTTGTTAATGTACACCTTTATTTAATATCTCTGTACTTTCTAATACGTGGAGAAACAATATTTATTATGCTCTATACAAAATAGGGAAATTTGAAAATACCAATTAATGCATGTTTTGTTAGCAATAAATGGATTAATTGACATTCCCAGAACACTCACTTGAAATACAGGATTGAGCCAATCTCATGCTGAAATCTAAGAAACAGATCCATTTCATCTTTGTCCTCAATCCGAACAGACCCTGACCTATTTATTTCATCCAAAAGACTGATTGTCACAACCTGAAGGAAAGAAATATAAAATGTTACAGTCTGACAACTATGGTGACATATATAAGAAACACATATAACAGCCTTGCAAACATGATGAACACATTGGATTTGAGAATGTCATTATTACCATTTGACAGACAGGCAAACATGATGAAGCACACTGAATTTGTGTATGTCATGATTAACATCTGACAGATTTGCAAACATGATGAACACTGTGGATATGAGTAGGTCATGATTAACATTTGACAGACTTGCAAACATGATGAACACACTGAATTTAAGTATGTCATGATTAACATTTGACAGACTTCCAAACATGATAAACACATTTGATAGACTTGCAAACTTTATGAAGCACAAAGAATTTTGAGTATGTCATGATTAATATCTGACAGACATGAGCACACTAGATTTGAGTATGTTATGATTAACATTTGACAGACTTGCAAACATGATGAACACACTGGATTTGAGTATATCAGGATTAACACCTGACAGACTTGCAAACATCATGCACACACTGGCTTTGAGCATGTCATGATTAACATTTGACAGACTTGCTAACATGGTGAACACACTGGATTTGAGTATGTCATGATTGACATTTGACAGACTTGCAAACATGATGAAGTACACTTAATTTGAGCATGTTGTGTTTAACATGTGATAGACTTGCAAACATGATGAAGTACACTGAATTTGAGCATGTTGTGTTTAACATTTGACAGACTTGCAAACATGATGAAAACGTTGAATTTGAGTATGTCATGATTAACATTTGACAGACTTGAAAATTTAACGCTAAATATATTATAATGTTTGAACCTAATATGTCCATTTAATGTAATCTTGTCAGCAATTTGTGAAGAGAAATAATATATAACTAATTTTCAGATTTTACATTTTTCATGATTTTTATTTTCCCGATTTCTTAGATTTTTCCAGCGCACTGTACCTTGGTACCAGAGGATTTAAGTGTCATGATTGCTTGTTCCAATGGTAGCCACCGGGCAGGTTTTTCTTCCCCCCAATGAGGCTGCTGTGATGCCAGCTTGAAAATGATTCTTTTCAACTCCTCCAGCCTGGGGTCATGTAGGGTGTTATCGATGGCAATATCGCACATCAAGTGGACTATGGTCGGCTTATCTTTCAGAATGCGACGGATTTCCATGATGTACTTACCAATAACTTCCTGTCGAGATTTCTGCAACAAAAATAAAATAACCCATGGAAGGATCACATGCAGTTTGTGACACTGTTACAGAGGATTACACTATTGCGTTCTTTAATTTTAAATCACATGCTTTACAATGAAATCCACACATTTAGCAAAGGAATCCATCATTTTTTCCTAAGTTAACATCAATGTAATCACATGCATAAAGCAATCATGTGTCTACAGTAAATGAAGACTTGATGCACTACAATTTTCTCCTGGTAGTTTGTTTGCGATTATGACAATAACCGGTGGAATCTGACCAGTGACAACTACACACATATGGTCCTTGAAACCTGATGAACTGTGTACCTATCAAAACAAAGGATTTCTTATATTACTCTGTCCTCACCTTGGCACATACAAATCATTGCTTTTGCTCTAATGTCTTTTAGTGAAAACTCAGGGTTGATATGATCATCCATTCAGAAGAAATAGCAACAACAAGATTTTCAAGATGGCCACTGTGGCATCATATTGGACATCAAATCGGCACTATTTTTATTTGGATTTTCATGTTATTCATCCACAACTTTTTTGAGGAATGGTGATAACAAGCTGGTACTAAAGAACAATGAGTGACAGACAGCAGACCATCCCATAAGCTCTTCTAGTCATTGATCAGTAGAGCTAAGAATCAGTTTTACTGATGTGTAAGTCACGAAGATTTGAAAACAACCTGACAAGAATGAACATCATTTAGCTCATCTGCTCTGCAACCAGTAAGCTAAAAAGGGCGTGACAATAAAAAATAAGGCACTTCTCAAGAAAATACTGATGTGTGTTGGAAGCACCATGCTTAAGTACCATCTCATACATGTTAACAGAAGACTGGACCATAAATACAACATATACATCACAAATACATGTCACCAATAACACTTGAGGATCCTTGTAAAAAGGACCAATAAAGAAACCACAAGCCAACTAATTATTGAATATTAAACAATATTTAATTTGGAGGTTAGAATATCAGAATCAAACAAATTAAGGATTCATATATATATATATATATATATATATATATATATATATATGCATAGTGTTTACAACAGCTTTTGACCTTGTAAATAAAAAAAATCGTGTTGGAAAAGCTCAGCATATATCAAGTTAACCATGAATGCTCAACTTTGGTTTCAAACCTATCTTGAAGGCAGATGACAAGAAGCTTCTATTTTAAATAAACTTTCTGATAAGAAACTGATAAAGACTGGTGTTCCACAAGGATCAGTTCTTTGGCCATTGCTCTTTATGCTGTACATATATGATTTACCATATCACATTGAGCTATCCGCCACCAACATGTTCACAGATGACACGACATCATACAACATTGGATCAACAGGCCATGAGATTACCACTAAATTAAATAAAGATCTGGTAAATAAATGGTGTGAGCACAAATGTATGAAGATAAATGCATCCAAATCACAAGCTGACAAAAATTATTTCAAAGTAATGATACAAGGAATGGATATACAACAGTCTGAAAATGAAAAACTGTTTGGCATCATGAAAGACAATATCTTGTGCCCGAAAATGCTATTTGATAAAGTCATAAAAATGTTAACTCACTTCATTATCTCTTGAACAGAATAGAAATATATATCCCTCAAGAACAAAGATATTCTAGGGTGCGTATATCATGCCACACATAGAATAATGTTCTATCTGGAGCAATAGTGTTACAGAAAATCAGGAAAGATTACTGAAATTTCAATAAAAGAGCAGCTAGAGTTACTGTTAATGCTGTTTTAGATAACAGATCAACAGATCTTTTTAAAACTCTTAGTGGCTTCCATTTCAGCAGAGAACTCATGTTTCAACAGGGTTTACTAGTCTGTCCCTTACATGGTTTGGCTCCTGATTATCTTAAATGTAACTTCAAATTTATTAAAAATGTACACATGCATGAACTAAGATCTATCGCAAACACCAAGATATATTTATATAAACCAAATTCTTAGTTTGATAAGAATAGTTTTCCTTTTTCTGGAGCCAAACTATGGAATTCCATAACACTTTATATAAAGTCAGCTGACTCAAGCCAAGCTTACAAAAATCGTCTTAGTCAACATCTACAGGAAACAATAATTTGTACGATTTTGTTTAATTCAGTACTACTATTTTTACATTGTTGTCATGTACTCACCTATAATGTTTTACACATGTTCGCTACTATTATTTGTATGAATCCTATATGTAATCATCCTTAAAGCCTTGTGTACAGTTTTAGCAGTAGATCAATTGTATAGTTTATAATAGCATTTGTTGTCTAAAGGCACCTCATCTTGTAAAAATTGTGTGATAGATAGATAGATAGATAGATAGATAGATAGACAGTACCAACCAATTATTGGGGGAGGGGGAAAGGGGAAATTTCTTCAGAGAAGAAATATTTTTTAAAGTTAGACAAAAAGGACAAAACAATCTGAGCCGCCAAAAATTCCCCAGAAAAGGAGGAGCCTGGAATGTTTACCCATCCATTTCACATTGGGATTAAATGGTCAGTGCTTACTCTTTACTCTTTGTAAATATAGCACCAACTAAAGATATTATTATGAAACATATGATAACTTCAACAAGATCCATGAAGAGAAAGATAAAATGTACACTTCATACTTTGAACATTTATTGAGTTTTAATAAAATGTACACTGTCTCCTTTGAACATTTGTTGAGTTTAATAAAATGTACACATTAAAATGGGGATACCAATCTAATCCCCTTCCCTAGTCTGAGCCTGGTGGTTAGGCTCCCAATCTTGCACAGGATGAAACACCAAAGGGTGGGTACTCAGTCCATACCGTATCCCTAAGATAGAGATAATCGAAGAATACATCATCCTCAAGTGATTCATCATTTAGAAGTGTGCGATGTTGATCCCTCTCATTAGAGGGGCGAGACATGCTACACTTAAAATCTTGGGAGTAATGCACCACCTCCCTTGTGGGAGGAAGCAATACATTTCTCTGAACAGGAAATTTGCTGTACACCACTCCCTTATGGGTGCACCACTCCCTTGTGGGAGGGAGCAATGCATTTCTCTGGACATAAGATTAGCTGTGTGCCACATTCCTAACAAGAGGGAGGAACACACTGCAGCTGGCATGCACCACCTCCATAACAGGAGGAACCAAAACATTATTTTGGATATGAGGTGTGTGGTGCACCATCTCTTTAAAAGAAGGAATCAACTGCTAAATGTGTACAGTGTGCCACCTCCCAAACGGGAGGAAGCAGCATCCTATCATGGACAACAGGTGTGTGGTGCACCATCTCCCTAATGGTGGGAATCAATACACTATCGTGGATATGATGTGTGAAGAGCACAACCTCCCTAACCAGCGAGAGAAAAATGCTGTCATGAATGTGTGTGTATGTTGCACCACCTCCCTAGCAAAAAGGAGCAACATGCTTTTGTGGATATGAGGTGTGTGGTCACTACCTCCCTAATGGAAGGGAACAACATGCTATCGTGGATATCACGTGTTCTGCAACATCGCCCTAATGGGAGGAAGCAACATGCCTCATTGGATATGAGGTGTGAACTGCAAGGCAAGCAATGCATCAATTCCCTCTTGGGAGGAAGCAAAATGATGTCCTGAATGTGAAGAATGTCTGACATCTCCATCTCAGTGAGAGGCAAAAGACTCCTCAAATGTTGTAATCCCTCCTTCTGGATGGCTTCAAATGCCATCGAAGAAGTTGGTCTCAGACTCCTGTGACCCTGAAGTATACTTCTGAGCTGAAGAGCTAAGCCGCTCACACAGCCTCGTGGGGGGGGGGGGGGCGGGGCTGAAAGAGAAATCTAAACAATTCAGATAATGAGAGGGAATAAGTGATCTGAATCAGCTAATTCCAGGTGTCAGAAGGCCAAAATTTGTAATGTACACCTGGGAGCAACTGACACATTCTGAATGAGTGTACCAATGGCCCTTCTTATGGCCACACTGCCACAGATTGTCCTGAGGTTATTCAGAAAAATGAAATAATGACAATATAATTAAATATCATGAGTACATTCACCTGCAGTATATACTAAGTATATCCCTATCTATGCACACAGTAAACAACTGATGACTCATTTTACCTGTCTTTTTTTGTTTCTCAATGTAACCTTTTATTGAAGAAAAAATACAAACACACATCTCTAGTTAGTTCAAAAGAAATGATTAAAAATTTTTTTTAAATTTATACCAACTCTATACATTTTTGCAACTTATAGACATGTTAAATACCAGATAGATAGATAGATAGATAGATAGATAGATAGATAGATAGATAGACACACCTCTGGAATCTTATCCACATGTGTTCCCACCAGAATCACTGCAGGGATGCCAGACTGAGGGGATGGTGTACAGGAATGTATGGAGTTCATCCAAATTTCAATCAGCTCTAAAGATGAAATAGTAAAAATACTTTAAACAAACATTTCTATAATAATAATAATAATAATAATAATAATACTAACATACCTGCTATAACACACAGTGTCACATGAAAAATACACTTTTAGACTTCCAAACACCCCAACATGGTTGAGCTTTCAAAAATGATTTTCAGGAATCTTAGCAGCAGCAAAAACATAGCAAAAGACCATTTCATGACCACCATGATATATTTTTGTCTGTAATTAGCATGTATGAACAGCAAACAGTATTGCTCAAAGCTCAGCTAAGCCTATTCTTGACGCAAACAGCTGAAAATAAATGCAATTAAAAAGTATGGCAAACTGAGATTAACAACCATCTTTCAGAGATTACCTGTCTGACAATAGCAAGGTCTGCTAGGGTGATACATTGAGTGTGGAGAGTCCATACATCAAGTAAAATTCTACTGTGTGGAGAGTCCATACCTCAAGTCAAATTCTACTATGTGGACAGTCCATACATCAAGTCAAATTCTACTGTGTGGAGAGTCCATTCCAATAATTTGCTAAGACAAAGTACACAAAGTTAAACAACCCAATTCATCTAAGTAAAGTACATCAAAGAAATGTCCTAAAGTACATCAGAGACAAAAGTGCATTGAATGAGAATGTTGAAGCTAACTTTAATAAAGTTTGTGAGCAGCAGCAACATTTCTTTTAAGACAGATATTTACTCCAGATATAAAATGCAAAACATGATTATTTCCTTTGTTGCAATAGTGTTAATTATTGTTATTGTTGTAGGGTTTAACGCCATTTTTCAGCACAAAATAGGCTATACATGGCGGCCAGTATAACTGGTGGAGGAAGAACCATGGAAAAGCCTGGGAAGAAACATCGACCCACAAGAAGCTACTGGCAATCTTTCTCATGTACCCATGTTAAGGAATAGTGTTAAAATGTGTGTGTGTGTGTGTGTGTGTGTGTGTGTGTGTGTGTGTTTGAGTGTGTGTGTATTCTTAATGTAGCTTTAACAACTTTCAAGTCATATCGCTATGATGTCTCAGTCTACAGTGTGGCAGTTTATAGTGATATCTAGTACAGGGGCATCATACCGCAGACACGCAGCATGATGTCCCGCCATGTCACATTATCCTGTGGTAATATATGGTATTAACATTCTGTTGCTATAAATGGTCTGACAATTATAGGTCACCTAAGGTCAGCTCCAGGCTCTCACTCTGTTGTAGCCATATATGCCTTATGATAACATTAGCGTGAGAAACTAGTGTGCGTGTGTTTTCACTGTTTAAGTCAGTTGTAATTTAGCCATTCAATTAGTTGCACCAAACCATGTTTTGTGTTATTTACCGGACCTGTTTGCAAATTTCTTCCGTGACAAAGTACAAACCATCAGAGATAAGCTTAACAACACAATTTCAATTGACTCGTTGTCACCATACAGTTGCGATACAGAATTTCAGCAGCAACCGTTAGCAGCATTTGAACCTATCTCTATGGATTTAGTACGTACAATCGTGATGAAGAGTGCACCAAAGTCATGTGAACTTGACCCAATTCCGACATCACTGCTGCTTGAGTGCTTAGATCCAATACTGCCTTCACTAACTGATGTTATTAATACCTCTCTGTCATCCGGGGAATTCCCATCATTTTTCAAAACTGCCATTGTAAAGCCTCTGCTGAAGAAACCAACACTCGACCATAATGATTTAAAGAACTACTGCCCAGTTTCTAATCTCCCATTCATGTCAAATATCTTAGAAAAAGTTGTTCTATCCCAACTTGTAACTCATCTGAATTCAAACAGTCTTTTTAGCAATGTACAGTCTGCATATCGCCCTTGCCAGAGTACTGAAACTACTCTTTTGAAAGTAGTTAATGACATTCTCTCTGCTCTGGATAGCGGAAAGATTACAGTCCTCACTCTCCTTGACTTGTCTGCAGCATTTGACACAATAGGCCATGATATATTACTTCACCGTCTCCAGCATGTATTTGGCATTCACGATACAGCCTTACTATGGTTCAAGTCCTACTTGGTCAACAGGACAGAAATTGTGTCCGCAAATGGAAAACACTCCAGCTCAGTTGATTTATGTTGTGGTGTTCCACAGGGGTCTGTTCTTGGACCTGTTCTCTTCATTCTATACACTCAGCTACTCTCAAGTGTCATAGATCATCATCCAATGTCCCACCAATTGTATGCTGATGACACCCAAATATATAAATCTAGCCACCCAACTGAAGTTGAAGCTACCATCCAATGTGTAGAGAGGTGCATTTCCGATGTGAAATCATGGATGACATGTAACAAGCTACAGATGAATGATGATAAAACTGAAGCCATTCTGATTACAACACAAGGACTTTCTCATTCACATCCTTTACCAAAGACAATAAATATCAGCAACAGCAACATTGAATTCAGACAGTCAATACGAAACCTAGGTGTTACTCTCGACAGTACTCTCTGATTGCACCAACATGTCATGAACATATGCAAGGCTGCATATTTTGAGCTGATACGCACTAGCTCCATTTGCAAGTATCATTCAGTTTATGCCACTAAAACACTTGTGTGTTCCTTAGTACTTTCAAGACTGGACTATTGTAACTCAATTCTGTCTGGTTCGTCTCAATATCTACTCCAGAAACTTCAAAAAGTTCAAAACACAGCTGCTCGGATCATCCTTAGAGTACCACGATCAGAGCATGCCTCCCCATGCTCTGTACCCTACACTGGCTATCCATTTGATCCCGAATTAAACACAAAATTTGTTCTCTGTTCTACGTTTCAATGACGGGCTCCAGTCCAACATACCTATCCGACCTCACCCATGTGTACACACCAGCAAGATACTTACGCTCCTCTTCTGACACTCGTATTCTCGTTATTCCCACTATGAAAATGAAATCATATGGACAACGTTCTTTTGCAGAAGCAGACTATGCAGTTTTACTTAGATGCAGATAAACAAGACAAAGACAAATTCAGTGCTTTCCTATATATTATTGGTCAGGATGGTAGAGACATTTATAACACATTTACATTTGAGGCAAATGACTGAAAAAATTGGTCCACTGATCAAAAAGTTTGAGGACTATTGCAGTCCGAAGCAGAACATTACAGTAGAAAGGCACAGATTCAATACAAGAATCCAACAAAAGAATGAAACCATTGACAAATATGTAACTGAACTTAAATTGATTGCAAAGTTCTGCAAATTTGAAAATCTACAGGATGAAATGATTAGAGATAGAATTGTCTGTGGGACTAATTCTGAAAAAGTAAAAGAAAGACTTTTACAAGAAGATCAACTGACATTACAAAAAGCACTGGCTATCTGCAGAGCGGACGAAGAATCCAAAATGCAGATTCAAAGTATGCAAAAAAGGCAACTGCATCAGAAGTTCACAGTGTGAAAATGAAGAAAAAAGAAAAGAAAATGGCACAACCAAGGAAAGTGGAAATGTTATACATGAAATCAGAAACCAGATTATTCAAATGTGGTAAATGTGGCAAATTACATGCAAAAGGCATGTGCCCAGCCTATGGAAAAACTTGCTACATGTGTCGAAAACAGCGTCATTTTCTGAAATGCTGCAAGACAAAATGGGTGGATGGTATGCAGGAATACTCAAGTGAAGAGGAAGAAACATTTTTTTATAGGAACAGTGACAAAGGCAAACACTGAAATCAGTGACAAAGAATGCTACGTAACTCTGACACTTCATGGCACTGATGTCAAATTTAAAATTGACACTGGCTCACAAGTAAACATCGTTCCAAATCACATTTCTGAAACAATGAACATTGACAACGTTGAAGTAAAACCAACCAAGACCTGTCTCACAAGCTACTCTGGTGACTATCTAATTGTCATAAGCAAATGCAAATTAAACTGTATGAATCAAGAACTTGATTTTTATATCACAAAAACAAATGAACTGCCTATTCTTGGGTTCAAAGTATCTCAAGATTTGCATTTAATTCAAGTAGTTTGCAATGTTCATAGGAATAAGGAAAATCATGTCATGAAAGAATTTCCCAGTTGTTTAAAGGTCTAGGATACCTGAAACAAAAATATCTTCTTGCAATTGACAAAAATGTGAAACCTGTCATTAATCCACCAAGGACGGTTCCTACAGCTTCACAAGAACCACTTAAATCAACTTTGGAAGAGATGGAACGGGAAAATGTAAGACGGAAAGTAGATGAACCAACAGAATGGGTCAGTTCTTTTGTAGCTGTTGAAAAACCAAAGTTTGAAAAACTACGAATTTGTCTAGATCCAAGAAATTATTTGAATCAAGCTATCAAGCGAGAGCATTATCAACTTCCTACAATTGAAGATATAACCACAAAGATAGCTGAAGCTAAGGTTTTCTCCAAACTAGATGCCAATCATGGTTACTGGCAAATACCCCTGGATTAGGAAAGCCAGTTATTGACAACATTTAACACCCCTTTTGGTAGATATTGCTATATGAGAATGCCTTTTGGTAATAAATCTGCTCAGGAAGTGTTCCAGAAATGCATGGCACAGTGTTTTGAGGACCTGCCTGGGGTGGAGACTGATATAGATGACATAATTGTTTGGGGAACTTCAAAGGAAGATCATGGTGGAAAACTGAAAAATGTTTTAAAGAGATGCCAGGAAATAAATCTGACACTGAATCTGGAAAAATGCCAATTTGGACTAACAGAAATATACTATGTGGGGTAAATGCCTTTTGGTAATAAATCTGCTCAGGAAGTGTTCCAGAAATGCATGGCACAGTGTTTTGAGGACCTGCCTGGGGTGGAGACTGATATAGATGACATAATTGTTTGGGGAACTTCAAAGGAAGATCATGGTGGAAAACTGAAAAATGTTTTAAAGAGATGCCAGGAAATAAATCTGACACTGAATCTGGAAAAATGCCAATTTGGACTAACAGAAATATACTATGTGGGGTACATGTTGACATCATCAGGTATTAAACCTGACCCAGAAAAAGTAATAGCAATCACAGAAATGCCCGCTCCGACGGACAAGAAAGGAATTGAAAGATTACTTGGTACAGTCAATTACCTAGCGAAATTATCCCAGGTATGTCTACAGTGACAGAGCCAATCAGAGCACTTTTGAAAAGTGACACTGAATTTGTTTGGGAAACTGCACAGAAACATGCATTTGAAGAGATCAAACAGATTCTAAGCAAAGAACCTGTGTTGAAATACTTTGATGTTAAGAAGCCTGTCATTGTTAGTTGTGATGCATCAAGATCAGGACTTGGAGCAGTGTTAATGCAGTCAAGCAAACCCATAGCATCTGCATCAAGGTCTATGACAGATGCAGAAACAAGGTATGCACAGGTCGAAAAAGAACTGCTTGCTGTGTTATTTGACTTGAAAAATTTAATTAATATACTTATGGCTGTCAAGAACAAGTTGATTCGGATCACAAACCTCTGGAATCAATCCTCAAGAAACCTCTATCTGCCACACCGCCAGGACTTCAGAGAATGCTCTTAAGACTGCAGAAGTACAGTTTTGACTTAACGTATTGTCCAGGAAAGGAGTTAATTGTGTCAGATACATTGCCGGAGCATACAGACAGATGAACACATCTGAGATGAACATGGATAGTGAAATTAAGTGCTATGTGCTCATGATCATGTCAAATATACCGATTGCAGTTACACAGTCAGAAGCAATAAAGAATGGAACTAAACCTGATAATAAAATAACCAAATTACGAGAAATGATTTAAAAGGGGTGGCCAAATGACGTACATCTCACACGTTTTGAAATCAGAAATTTCTGGAACTGCAGAGATGAACCTTCAGAAATGGACAGATTAGTTCTAAAAGGAGAGAAGATTGTAATACCAGATGCTCTTCAGAAAGAAATGCTAAAAGAGTTGCACAAAAGTCATATGGGCATTGAGAAGATAAAGCAAAGAGCAAGAGACATTATGTATTGGCCTGGCATGAATGCACAGATTGCAGACACAGTATCGAATTGTTCTACTTGCCAGGAATACAGAAAGTCAAATTAGAAAGAACCATTGTTATCTACACAACCTACTGCACCATGGGAAATGGTTGGAACAGATTTATTTATGTGGAATAATTACAACTATGTCTTGATAGCAGACTATTGCTCCAGATATTTTGAAGTTGCCAAGTTAGAAAATACATGAGCAAGCACAGTAATCACACACATAAAGTCAGTTTTTGCAAGACATGGAATAACACGATAAGTAAGGAGTTATAATGGGCCACAGTTCTCCTCAAAAGAATATGGTCAGTTTGCAAAAGCCTGGGGATTCAAACACACTACGTCAAGTCCCAAGTATCCACAGTCTAATGGTTTAGCAGAGAGAACCATTCAAACTGTCAAAGGAATTCTCAATAAGGCAAAGAGAGATGGAAAAGAACCATATTTATCGATATTGGAGTATCCAAATACACCAACTGATGATATAGGATCTCCAGCACAAATACTGATGAGTTGAAGACTTCGATCGACTTTACCTACTACCAACATACAGCTACATCCACAAGTTATAAAAGAAAGAAACCTAAAGTGGAAACTGGTTGAAAAGAAAAATCAGCAATGAAACAGTATGACAGAACAGCTAAAGAGCTTCCAAATCTGACTTCTGGAGACAAAGCAAGAATCAGAAGACAAGATCTTTGGGAACCAGCTGTAGTCATCAGAAAAAGTAGCACTCCAAGGTCGCATATGTGAAAACCCAGGATGGTGCTATATACAGGAGAAACCGAAGACATCTGTTACAAACAAAAGATAAATTACCAGATATATATGATACATACGAAGATACTAACAAGGAGGTCACTGAACTGAATGACAAGATGCTATTAATCATCAATGAGCCAAACCAGACACAAGAGATTCGAACAAGGAGTGGACGTCTAATAAAAAAGCCTGCAAGATACAGAGATTTTGTTATGTGAACTCGATAATTTTTCTCAATTATAAAAACTGTGTCTTGTGAATATTAGAAACTGGAAGTGTTTAAGGGCATAATAATACATCTGTTATATCACATCAGTTTATATGCAGTGATTACAACTGGATTGAAGAAAAGATATTAGGACTATAGTTTATTTGTTTTCATGAGTGTAAGAATGATTGTGAATGTCATAGGGCTAGACCATAATTTTAACTACAATTAGTAGAACTTTCCAACTCACCAGAAACTATTTGAAATATATATTCATGTGCAAAATAGAACTTTGTCAAGTTTGAATATGTTTATAAATTTATTAAAAAGAAAAGGAGAAATGAATATGTGAATTTAAAAGAAAAGCACAAAACTCATTTTTAGGGGAATTGTGGTAATATACGGTATCAACATTCTGTTGCTACAAATGGTCTGACAGTTACAGGTCACCTAAAGGTCATCTTCAGGCTCTCACTCAGTTGTAACTCTATATGCTTTATGATAACATTAGCATGAGAAACTAGTGTGCGTGTGTTTTCACTGTTTAAGTCAGTTGTAATATAGCCATTAAAGTAGTTAGACCAAACCATGTTTTGTGTTATTTAACAAAATATAACAATCCTGACACCAGGTCAACCAGTCCCAACACTAACCTCTGCTGGTACCATTTGTATAAGTCTTTGGTATGACTCGGCTGGGGTTCAAACCCATGACCTCCTGCATCTGAGGCGGAAGTTCTAACCACTTTGGCCACCAGAGCGGTGACTAGTGTTAAAAAGTGTGATTCACTTTGGAAGAGTGCGATTCAAGAAGCAATATGCATTCAACTCAGCAAGCAGCAAATCTAAATTTCAAAATTCCAGGTTGACAGAATTTTACTTTTTCAAGCACCGCAGTAAGGGGAGCATTACACATAATTCAAACGTATCTACATTAGTCATTGTGAAGTATGCAATATCCATCGAAATAGGAGTACCATTTATATTTAATCCATTGCACATACTGCAAACATATCTACATTAGTTATTGTGAAGTTTGCAATATCCGTCAAAATAGGAGTACCATTTGTATGTAGCATATTTGACATGCTGGACTGAACATTCAAATTAGTTATCTTTATTCTAAATTCGCTATCTTAATCTTGTTAAAACAATAACTATTAACTGACCCATGCTTTTCAGGATGACTTTAGCTATGAGATAAATTGACTGACCCATGCTTTTCAGGATGACTTTAGCTATGAAATAAATTAACTGACCCATGCTTTTAAGGATGACTTTAGCTATGAAATAAATTGACTGACCCATGCTTTTAAGGATGACTTTAGCTATGAAATAAATTGACTGACCCATGCTTTTAAGGATGACTTTAGCTATGAAATAAATTGACTGACCCATGCTTTTCAGGATGACTTTCGCCATGAAATAAATTGACTGACTATGCTTTTCAGGTTGACTTTAGCTATGAAATAAATTGACTGACCCATGCTTTTCAGGTTGACTTTAGCTATGAAATAAATTGACTGACCCATGCTTTTCAGGACGACTTTAGCTATGAATTAAATTGAACTCATGCTTTTCAGAAGGACTTTAGCTATGAAATAAATTAACTGACCCATGTTTTTAAGGATGACTTTATCTATGAAATAAATTAACTGACCCATGCATTTAAGGATGACTTTAGCTATGAAATAAATTGACTGACCCATGCTTTTCAGGACGACTTTAGCTATGAAATAAATTGACTGACACATGCTTTTCAGGATGACTGTAGCTATGACATAAATTGACTGAATGACAATAATAAGCAGTTGCTTGTGTCTGCACAGATGATTTGTGTTGATAAAGCGTTAACACCCGTTCTCGACAGAAGAGTTTATTATTGCTGTATTACCTGTAAAGATCCTATGAAACTTAAAAAATATTATGTTCACCCCTTCCCCCAAGGAAACGGAGAGTCACAAATGTAATATATATTAATTTTTCTATGGAGACAAGCATATTTCATGGTCAAACTGCATAATATACTGTTCTGACAATGCTAACTTTACGGTTGCCATAAACAACTCAGTTCGGACCAGGATTCGCTCAGAGAAGCCAACAAACCATCCTATGTCTAGTGAGTGCAAAGATGAATACTAATGACACTTGCATTACCTTCAAACCACACACTGAACTATTGAAAGCAGCAAAGACTGCATCTAATTAAGCCTATACTTTGGCATTAAATGGATTTTAAAGACAGAAACTTGATATGTTTTTTTATTTAACGTCAGTGTGGTTGTGACCATGTGAATATTTGCATATGTGTTTGGTGTTGATATTTGGAAAATGCCAAGTATAACAATATATTTCTTTGTAACTTTATTAAATGCTTTGAAAAACATAAATCAAGTTTTTACTTTTTATTATTCAGATTTGAATTTCCAAACATTTTCTATTGGCTTATATGAAAAGATGACTTATTCTCAGTTTGACGTAACTTTTTTTTGGCATGCACACTGACTACTCCCCCAACCGTGGGACCTTAAAACACTTTTTGAGTCTCAACCCCCCCCCCACGCTGTCTTTGAATATGGCAGGTATGTAATAATAATAATAATAATAATAATAATAATAATAAATGCAGTGACACCACAATAATAATTAGTTAAAAGCAGTTTTTCATGATCTTATATTAAGTATTAATATCTTAATATCCATCTTAAGTATTACTGAAGAAACACATTGTACCAAAAAAAAATCGGTTTCTTCTTCAAATATGTTAGCCGATTATAGTACCTATTAGGAATAGAAAAGGGGAAGAGGGAGATAAATTCCCTTAACCTGGAGAGGCCACTTATTCCAGTCCCTTAAGGTATGTGAGACATGTTCTAGATAATGCAACTGGAGAATAGACTCCATATGTTGGAGAATGGCTTTGAATGGAAAACAATCTCCCTCCCACAATCCATCAGAAGTCATGATGCCACATCTTTGTGAAGCTGTTGAAGGACCCAGGCAGGTAGCCTGATGAGCCACAGCTATAGGTCACACGAGTCCAGCTGAGCCTTTTAAATGCCTTTCTCAGAGATAGAAGCTTGAGAAAGTGAACTCAGATCTCCATCCCATGGCTTGGACACTGTCATCAAGTATCCATCGGGCATGTCTTCATGTACCTGATTGTTCCTGGTGTTTATTATATCAGAGACCCATAGTAGGAAGTTAGTTATTGGAGGCATCGATGCCTGAAGTGGTATAATGTGTTCTTGGACACACCACCATGTGAAGAATTTCCATTTAGCTTAGTACGCTTTTAAAGCACACGACCATCTTGCACAAGTGATTCTCCAATCCCGAGGTAGTGAGAACTGTTTACACCAGAAGGCTTCATTTAATATGGTCCAGATGGACAGGTTCAGTGGACATGAGAACTGTTTACACCAGAAGGCTTCATTTAATATGGTCCAGATGGACAGGTTCAGTGGACATGAGAACTGTTTACACCAGAAGGCTCATTTAATATGGTCCAGATGTACAGGTTCAGTGGACATGAGAATTGTTTACACCAGAAGGCTCATTTAATATGGTCCAGATGGACAGATTCAATGGAAATGAGAACTGTTTACACCAGACGGCTTCATTTAATATGGTCCAGATGTACAGGTTCAGTGGACATGAGAATTGTTTACACCAGAAGGCTCATTTAATATGGTTTAGATGGACAGGTTCAACAGCTATGGATTGGGATGAAACGTCTTCCATCATGGTTGCTTGAGCGGATGCAAGGGTATCTCCATTTTTCTGGGCATTTGCAAAGCATTATTGCTGAGGTCATTGATTAAAGTTTTTTGCCAGTCAGATTAGAGCTATCAGAATGAGCCAACACTCATATTCTTTTAATCCTCTATCATCTTCGGAATCTGAGGTGTTGGAGGTTAAGCTTACTCATTCAGGCTGGTCCAGTCAATGAAAACAGCACTGAATGCCCTGAAGGCTTTCAGATAAAGGATTTGAGATACAAAAGTTGAGAGTTTGCCATTCCACCTCGTTGCAAATATGTCCAACAATGGTCAATCCCATCAGGCACATATCTGAGTGAAAACCATGGGATGACGAGACCATTCCATTTTACTGAGTTGATTCTTCCAGGACAGCAAGTCCACTATTTCATTTGGTTAGCCTGAAATATGTCAAACTTGTGTAGGTTGTGGAAGTTTGGTCCAGTGGGCAAACTCTCAGCTTCCATTTTGACAACAGAATGATTGTAGTGGGTGCATAAATAGGTGACTCAATCAAGTCAGTTCAACTGGGAATGCCCTGAATAGATAAATGATGTTGGTCTAGGTGAATTGCTGGAACTTCCTGGAAGCTGTGTATATGGGAATGTGAAGATACACATCTTGTAGGTCCAAACAGATTGCATAGTCTTTCTTCTGGATAGTATTCAGAACACATCATGGTATTTCCATCATGAACAAAGATGAAAGTGCCTGGATGGCATTTAGAATCTATCGTGAACCAAGGAGCATGCATGAATTTAGTGCACTTTTGTCAATGACAGGGTGTAGAATGTTATTTGCCTTTGGAAGCAAAATCAGCCTCGAATTAAAGCAAGATGAAGTTACAATGTGAACAATTTTATTGCTTTTTTCTGGAGAAGGTTGTTGATTCTTTGCTGCAAAGTGGCAACTTTGAATGGGTCTATGAGGATGTTTGTAGCTGCAGAATCTCTGGACAAATAAGATGTGCTTAAGGTGATATTGAGTCCATGGTCGGATCCATCAATGGTTGTCGGAAATCTTGTCCCATTCAGCAGTATGGATTTGGAGCCTTCTGGTCTCCTCATATGGGGATCTGGCAGCATGAAGATGTCACTTTTTCAGATAGAAGGCTTTTGTGGAGAGAAATGATTGCCCTCAATCTGACACTTGTCTACTTTTGGGGGGAGAACTGTGGTTTTCAACTGTTGTAGATTCGGTAGGACTGCTCCTCTGTCCTAGGGGTGTCCCTGCAATCATTGTTTGGGTTTCTTTGAGAATCTATCCTTATTAGCTGTGACTGCAGGGGAAGGAAATTGGTCTTCTTGGTGACTTGTTTGCAGTTTTACTCAATCTGACCATTAATGAGATTAGTTGCAGTTGTAGCTTGGCCTTATGGAGGTCTTAAACAAAGGCTGAGGTAGAGAGCAATATGCTCCTTTCTGCCAGTTTTAAGTTCATAGCTGCTGTTACAGTATTGTCCAGGTCTGTTGGGCAGCTCTGTTTAAGATGTTGGCCACTCTGGAAACAGACTAACGTGCATGTCCAATGAGATTCAGGGTGGGAGAAGATATTCCATTCCACCTACTGAAAGACTGAAAAAGATACTAGATCCAATAAAGACCACACACCCATGATGTACCACAGCAATTGTCTGTTTCATTAAAAGACTTCCAATCTATACATATAGAATATGGCTTTGTCAGCCCCAAACTCAATGATATGCCTTCTTGGTCAACTGCTGGGTGTCTATATGGACAAATGGAGTGTGCGATTTGTAGAACTGTCAACTCAAGTTTGAAGACATCGCTTATGATTCTATGTGGCTAATTAACCATGTGTAGTTATGTCATGGACATGGTTTATGATGCTTTGTGGCTGATGAACCATGTGTAATGTCTGTCAGAAATTAATCCTTCACTGAATCCACATCTGTATGGATACTTATGCTGTCTTTGACCCTCAGTGTGAGCTTCTACAATGTATCCTTAGGTATCCCAAGAACAGTAGCCCACTGAGAAGAATTGATTCATTTTTAAATAAGATAACAGTCATTCTATTTCAAAGTTTATTACATTGCTTAAGGCATCAAGTGAATAATTTCATGGCTTAAGGCATCCAGTGAATAGTTTCATGGTTTAAGGCATTAAGTGAATAATTTCATGGCTTAAGGCATCAAATGAATAATTTCATGGCTTAAGGCATCCAGTGAATAGTTTCATGGCTTAAGGCATCAAGTGAATAATTTCATGGCTTAAGGCATCCAGTGAATAGTTTCAAGGTTTAAGGCATCAAGTGAATAATTTCATGGCTTAAGGCATCAAGTGAATAATTTCCTGGCTTTGGTCATAAACAAGTCCTGTGCCATTTTACAGCCAAGCAGTTCTTCGTTTACCTTAGCTAGTCTGAAGGGACCCCTTGTGGCAGAGCGGTCTAAGGTGCTCGCCTTTACAAATCACCAAAATCTCACCTCTGTCTGCATGGGTTTGAGTCTCATGCTTGGGCCTGTGAGAAAGCTTTTCAGCAGATTACCATGGGGTGATGGTTCTTCCCAGGATTTTTCCAGTTTCTTGTACCACTAGAAATAATGGCCACCACATATAACTTATCATGTACTCAGTTGTACTAAAACCCCAAAATAACAACAAAAACTTTGTCTTGATTGACATCTTATGCAGGCATAGCCACTTGATAACATGCTAGATAGGTACCTGATGACATGCTATATTGGAAAAGGTATTTGATGATATGCAAAATAGGCATAGGAATTTGACAACATCCTATATAGATATAGGTACTTGACAACATGCTTTATGAGTGTAGGTACTTGATGACATTCTATATAGGTATATGTAGTCGATGACATGCTAGGGAGGCATAGGTATATGATGACATGCCACACAGGCATAGGTACTTGACGGCATGCTAACTAGGTATTAGATGACATGCTATATAGTGATAGGAACTAGATGACATGCTAGGTAGGAACTTAACAAACATGCTAGGGAGGTACTTGACAAAATGCTTTATGATTATAGGTAATAGATGACATGCTATATAGGGATAGGAACTTGACGACATGCTAGGTAGGTATTTAACGAATAAGCTAGGGAAGTGCTTAATGACATACTTATTGGGATAGGCACTTGATGCCATGCTACATAGTTACAGGTTCATGTGAGCATGCTACACATGTACTTGATGACAAGCTAGATAGGTATAGATACTTCATGGCATGCTAGATAAACACTTGATGCCATGCAAGATAGGTATAGCTACTTGATGACATGTTAGGTACTTGAAGACATGTTAGGTACTTGATGACATGCTAGACAGGTAATTGGTGACATGCCAGATAATTATCTGAGACCATACTAGACAGGTATAGATATGTAATGATATTCTAGACAGGTAGAGATATGTGATGATATTCTAGATAAGTACTTGATGACATGCTAGATAGGTACCTGATGACATGCTAGATTGGCATAGATACCCAATGACATACTAGATAGGTACCTGATGGTATGCTAGATCAGTATCTGATGGCATGCTAGATAGGTACTTGATTATATGATAGATGGTGATAGACATTTCATGATATGCCAGATAGTGAAATGTACTTGATGAAATGCTAGATAGGTACTTGATGACATGCTAGACAGGTATAGGTAATGGAGAACATGCTAGATAGATACTTGATGACAAGCTAGATAGGTACCTTATTACAAACTAGATAGGTACTTGATGACAAGCTAGATAGGCACTTGATGCCATGCTAGATAGGTACTTGATGCCATGCTAGATACGTACTTGATCACAAGCTAGATAGGCACTTGATGACAAGCTAGACATGTATAGGTAATGGAGAACATGCTAAATAAGTACTTGATGACAAGTTAGATAGGTACTTGATGACAAGCTAGATAGGTACTTGATGACAAGCTAGACAGGTATAGGTAATGGAGAACATGCCAGATAAGTACTTGATGACAAGTTAGATAGGTACTTGATGACAAGCTAGATATGTACTTGATGACAAGCTAGATAGGTATGCATACCTGATGGCATGCTAAGTAAGTATTTGATAGTATGCTAGATAAGTACTGGATGACATGCTAGATAGGTATATATACCTGACATATGGATACTTGATGACATATTAGATAGGTACTGGATGACATGTTAGGCACTTGTCATCCTAGACAGGTAACTGATGGCATGCTAGATAGTAATAGTAACTGATGACATGTTCAACAGTTACTTGAGAACATGTTATACATGTATTGGTACTTCACGACTTGCTAGATAGGTACTTGATGGCATGCTAAATGGGTACTCGATGACAAGCTAGATAGGTACATGATATCATGCTAGATAGGTACCTGATGACAAGTTATATAGGAACTTGATGGCATGATAGATAAGTACTTTATGACAAGATAGATAGGTACTTGACAACATGTTAGATAGGTACTTGATGACATGGTAGATGGCAACAGATGCTTGATAGCATGCTAGATAGGTGCTTTAATAACATGCTAAATAGGTACGTGATGACATGCTAGATGGGCACTTGATGACATGCTAGATAGGTACCTGATGACATGCTAGATTAGCATAGATACTTGATGACATACTAGATAGGTACCTGATGGTATGCTAGATCAGTGCTTGATGGCATGCTAGATAGGTACTTGATTATATGATAGATGGTGATAGATATTTCATGATATACCAGATAGTGAAATGTACTTGATGAAATGCTAGATAAGTACTTGATGACATGCTAGACAGGTATAGGTAATGGAAAACATGCTAGATAGGTACTTGATGACAAGTTAGATAGGTATGCATACTTGATGGCATGCTAAATAAGTATTTGGTAGTATGCTAGATAGGTACTTGATACCATGCTAGATAAGTACTGGATGCCATGCTAGATATATATATATATATATATATATATATATATATATATATATATATATATATATATATAGGAACTGGATGACATGTTAGGCACTTGTCATCCTAGACAGGTAACTGATGGCATGCTAGATAGTAATAGTAATTGATGACATGTTCAACAGTTACTTGAGAACATGTTATACATGTGATAGTACTTCATGACTTGCTAGGTAGGCACTTGATGACATGCTAGATAGGCATTTGATGACAAGCTAGATAGGCACTTGATGACATGCTAGATAGGCATTACATGACAAGCTATATAGGCACTTGATGACATGCTAGTTAGTTACTTGATGACAAGCTAGATAGGCACTTGATGACAAGCTAGATAGGTACCTGATGACAAACTAGGTAGGTTCTTGGTGACATGCTAGACAGGTACTTGATGACAAGCTTGATGCATACTTGATTGCATGCTAGATAGGCACTTGATGACATGCTAGATAGGTACTTTGATGACAAGCTAGTTACTTGATGGCATGATAGATAGGTACTAGATGACAAGCTAGATAGGTACTTGATAGCATGTTAGATAGGTACTTGAAGACATGGTAGATGGCAACAGATGCTTGATAGCATGCTAGATAGGTACTTGATGACATGCTAGATAGGTACTTGATGACATGCTAGATGAGCACTTGATGACATACTAGATAGGTACTTGATGACAAGTTAAATAGGTACCTGATGACAAGCTAGATGAGTACTTGATGACATGCTAGATAGGTACTTGATGACAAGTTGGATAGGTACTTGATGACAAGCTAGATAGGTACCTGATGACATGCTAGATGAGCACTTGATGGCATGCTAGATAGGTACTTGACGACATGATAGATAGCAATAAATGCTTGATAGAATGCTAGATAGTTACTTGATGGCATGCTAGATAGGTACTTGATGACATGCTACATGGGCACTTGATGGCAAGCTAGCTAGGTACTTGATGGCATGCTAGATAGGTGCTTGATGACAAGCTAGTTACTTCATGGCATGCTAGATAGGTACTTCATATAAGTTAGATAGGTACTTGATGACATCTTAGTTACTTCATGGCAAGCTAGTTACTTCATGACATGCTAGATAGGTACTTCATACAAGTTAGATAGGCACTTGATGACAAGTTAGTTACTTCATGGTATGCTAGATAGGTACTTGATGGCATGCTTTATATTGATAAGTACTTGATGGCATTCTATATAGGCACTCGATGACAAGCTAGTTACTTCATGCCATGCTATATCGGTTCTTGATGACAAGCTAGACAGGTACTTGATGGCATGCTAGATAAGTACTTGATGGCATACTAGATAGGTACTTGATGACATGCTAAATAGGTTCATGATGGCATTATAGATAATTACTTCATCCCATGCTATATCGGTTCTTGATGACAAGCTAGACAGGTACTTGATGGCACGCTAGATAAGTACTTGATGGCATGCTAGATAGGTACTTGATGACATGTTAAATAGGTTCATGATGGCATTATAGATAGTTACTTCATGGCATGCTAGATAGGTACTCGATGACATGCTAAATAGGTTCGTGATGGCATTATAGATAGTTACTTCATGGCATGCTAGATAGGTACTTGATGACATGTTAAATAGGTTCATGATGGCATTATAGATAGTTACTTCATGACATGCTAGATAGTTACTTCATGGCATGCTAGATAGGTACTTGATGACATGTTAAATAGGTTCGTGATGGCATTATAGATAGTTACTTCATGGCATGCTAGATAGGTACTTCATGGCATGCTAGATAGGCACTTGATGACAAGCTAGATAGATACTTCATGGCATTCTAGATAGGCAGTTGATGATATTCTAGATAGGCTCTAACATGTTAGACAGGTATGTGATGACATGCTAGACAGGTATAGTTACTTGATGACATGCTAAATAGGGACAATGTAGGTAGGGACATGTTAGGTAGGGAAATACATCATGATAGAATCAAAGAAGCTATTCTACCATTAAAATCTAAAGATCAGCATGTTCAGATGATACTGTATCTGAATTCATTATGGCTTTTAAATCTCACCTGGCTTTTGGGGGCCCCGAGTGGCCGAGTGGTCTAAAGCGCTCTTCGTTACAGATCACTGCCATCTCACCTCTGTCTGCGTGGGTGCGAGTCTCGGATTCGGCCGATGTGGGCATGTGAGAAAGTTTGCCAGTAGCTTCTCGCAGGTCGGTGGTTCTTTCCGGGATTTTCCCGGGTTCTTCCTCCACCAATAATACTGGCCGCCATGTATAGCCTATCGTGTGCTGAAAAATGGCGTTAAACCCTACAACAACAACAATAACAACAACAATCACCTGACTTTTGACTTGTCTGTATCTGAATTCATTAAGACTTTTAAATCTTATCTGACTTTTGACTTATCTGTTATGGTGATCTGAACTCACTAAGGCTTCTAAATCTTACCCGAGTTTTGACTCATCTCTCTCTGAATTCATTAAGGCTTCTAAATCTTACCTGACTTTTGACTCATCTGTATCTGAACTCATTAAGGCTTTTAAATCTTACCTGACTTTGGACTTGTCTGTATCTGAACTGATTAAGGTTTTTAAATCTTACCCGACTTTTGACTCGTCTGTATCTGAATTCATTAAGGCTTCTAAATCTTACCCGACTTTTGACTCGTCTGTATCTGAATTCATTAAGGCTTCTAAATCTTACCTGACTTTTGACTCATCTGTATCTAAATTCATTAAGACTTTTAAATCTTACTTGACTTTTGACTTGTCTGTATCTGAACTCATTAAGGTTTTTAAATCTTACTTGACTCATCTGTTTCCTGCTTTTGTTTTACCTTGTGCCACTATGAAATGTCTCACATGGCAATATTTCTTTTTCTTCACATTGTATGCATGGACATAGATTTTTTTACTTTGCAACTTTGTGGGTACATAATTATCTGTCTGATGTCTCCAGTATCAACAGTCCCAGCCAAACATACTTTCCTTACCATAAACTTGATGTGGTTTTATCCCCTCTGTATCGAAGAAACACTCATCTTTTATTAATGATGTGATCTGCTGGCTGAGATCTATGACCAAGAGATATACTGCCCGATAGCTCAGGAAAGTCTGGTGGGTAGTGTAGAAAACATATTGTCCTGCAAAATCCCACATTCCCAATGCTGCATATTCCACCATACTCTTCTCCAGTTTGTTTGAATTCTCACTGACTAATTGGAGGATTTCCATCACTGCATCTTTCTTCTTATTTTCTCTGGACTCTACATCACTGCTTGCTTCAGGGCTCAAAATGGCAATGGCTGATTCTACAGGCTGAGAACAAGTAGCTCTGACTTTTTGATCAATATCTTGATTGGCCGTGAGTGATAAATCATGTTGGGCATGTCCATTATCATGTGTTTCACTGACGGCATGGGCTTCCATCTCTCTTGGCACCTTCTCTTTGTCCTTTGACTTCTGAACTTGATCATTTAAAAGCTTTACAAGCCGCTGAAGTCTCAGGTATTGCTCTGCATCTAAAATGAAGAACATAATCAAAATAATGTGACCATACCATAACACAGACTATTCATATTGACAAAACTCAATCCGAACATAATCAAAATAATATGTGAGTATAACATAACACTGCCTATTAATATTAACAAAGTTGGCAAATCAAACAGAGGATTCCACTACAGGTTCAAACATTCACTGCCAAGGATCTCTATTCAGAGCTGTGGAAATGTTAAGCGAACCTGTTGTTTAGCCTTATCGCAAAGAAGTCCACCAAAGGACTCCCACAAAGTCCGAACAGGGAAGTTGGTCTGGATTGGTGCAGAGATCATTTAATCACAACGACATCAGTGATACTTTATTCTGAGTCATGGAGAAGAAATTTATCAACAAACCAGCTTGGTAAGACAATAAAATAAATAACAAAAGGAATACTACCCTGTACAGACTGTAAGAATTTGAGGTGTTCGATCACTAATGTATACATATAATGATTAAGACTGGTGTGCGTTCTCATTCCAGAGAATAAAAAGGCAAAAGTCAGATTAAATGGAAAATGAATTTCAATGATTCAAACTGAATTAAAACAAACAAAACAGAATCAAGATGAGGCCACAATCCAAACTTGCAAGGGTGGGGACATATAAATACCAAAACAAACTAAACAAAGCAATAAAATAATTCCCAATAATACTAAATGTATACCTGAAACCCATGTGTGTGTGTGTGTGTGTGTGTGTGTGTGTGTGTGTTCGGGTGGGAGAAGGTAACCTAAATGCATGGTTATGAAAAGAAATACAATAAAACAAATACCAATAGCTCAAGAGAGCTAATTACACATTTTAAATATGATGCAGGTAATGAAAATTATTCTCATTTGTGCAAGTCAATGCAAAGGCAATTTTCTTCAAAGAGTAATTTAAACTGCTGCGATGGCAGTTACCAAGAAAGAATGAGTGGTATTACACATAGGCCAAGATCATGGGTTAGACATGAGATCTTTCCAGAAGTCACCCTATGGGATACTTAACTCGCATCATATAGTCAAGGGTAATTTTCATCTGGAAAAGTGTGAAGTACGTAACACCATCAGATAATGTATTTAATGATGATCAAAGACGTTTGCCAATAATAGGGTTCTTTTATTGCACGTACATGTTATTTTATAACGACAGACATGCAGGCTTTGGTAATTGCTGGTAATGTCTCTACTGTTACATGCAGTTAATGCATACGATGTTGTGCAGTTGTTGTAACATATAACTGCTACCAATAATGGAGGCAAAAGTGAAGACATACAACTCAAGTCTTATCTTTTTCCATTAAAAGGTATTTATCACACATATTTCAAACACAATATACATATTGTTGAAAACCTCATATCATAATTTTCATTCAGGTGGAGTAGTGACAACAAACCTTTCAAGTCTGTTGGCATGGCAGCCATACTAGATGTATGATTGGGACCTTTTTGATTTAGGATTTAGAAAAAATTCCCATAATCAGGGGGAGTAGTGACAAGATATTTAAGAGTCATTGTGGCAGCCATATTTGATGTACATATGAAGTCTACTGGTGAAACTCCCATGTTGATATATCCATCCTTTGGGAAGAAGAGTGACAAGATTTTCAAGATATTATTTTCCATTCAGAGAACTGCAAATTTTAAGATGTCTGCTGTGGTAGCCATACTGGATGTCATATTGCCAAAACCCCCACATCAATGACATTTTTATTCAAGCAAATTTTAATAAAGAGATTTTTAAGATGGTGGCCATATTAGAAGTCGGCACCATTTTTGTATATGACCTGCTAGTCTTTCAGTAAAAACCCTTCAGGAGCAGTGACTACAAGATTTTCGAGACGATGACCATTCTGAAGTCAAATCTGCACTTTATTTTATTTATTGCAACATAAATGTTACAACTTAAATAATATGTGCAAGAGGGTGGAATAAACATACCAGGAGATGCAAAACATTTGTGTTATTAGGATTCGTGGCTGAATCATATCGGACTGTTGGAGTTTCATACAATAGCAGCACAATGTCAAAATTCCACCAATTGCCAAGCCGGCGGAAATGACATAAAATCAAAGATGAATAACATCACTGATGAACTGCATCCACTATTCCACTGAGGAACAAGCCAAAGTTCCAGAATTTAAATTACATCCACTATTCCACTGAGAAACAAGCCAAAGTTCCAGAATTTAAATTACATCCACTATTCCACTGAGAAACAAGCCAAAGTTCCAGAATTTAAATTACATCCACTATTCCACTGAGAAACAAGCCAAAGAATTTAAATTACATCCACTATTCCACTGAGAAACAAGCCAAAGTTCCAGAATTTAAATTACATCCACTATTCCACTGACGAACAGGCCAACATTCCAGAATGTAAGTTACATCCACTATTCTACCAAGGGACAAGCCAAAGTTCCAAAATTAAAATTGCAACCACTATCCCACTGAGAAACAAGCCAAAGTTCCAGAATTTAAATTACATCCACTATTCCACTGACGAACAGGCCAACATTCCAGAATGTAAGTTACATCCACTATTCTACCAAGGGACAAGCCAAAGTTCCAAAATTAAAATTGCAACCACTATCCCACTGACGAACAAGCCAAAGAATTTAAATTACATCCATTATTCCACTGAGGAACAAGCCATAGTTCCAAAATTTAAATTACATAAAGGTCATGACTATTATGAGTGATTATTCCAAGCATGTATGCATCAAGTAAAGATGATACAAAACTGTTATCAAAGATGTGTCCTGGAATCATATCGACATTACAACATTCTGTCACCTCCTGAGTTAAAGCAGACAATGTTCTTGGTGTACATTTGACAGTGTATCTTGACAGATGCATAGGATCAATGGCATACTGTTACATCTTGAGTTAAAGCAGACAATGTTCTTGGTGTACATGTGACAGTGTATCTTGACAGATGTATAGGATCAATGGCATACTATTACATCCTGAGTTAAAGCAATGTTCTTGGTGTACATTTGACAGTGTATCTTGACAGATGCATAGGATCAATGGCATGCTATTACATCCTGAGTTAAAGCAATGTTCTTGGTGTACATTTGACAGTGTATCTTGACAGATGCATAGGATCAATGGCATACTGTTACATCCTGAGTTAAAGCAATGTTCTTGGTGTACATTTGACTGTATCTTGACAGATGCATAGGATCAATGGCATACTATTACATCCTGAGTTAAAGCAATGTTCTTAGTGTACATGTGACAGTGTATCTTGACAGATGCATAGGATGAATGGCATATTATTACATCCTGAGTTAAAGCAATGTTCTTGGTGTACATTTGACAGTGTATCTTGACAGATGCATAGGATCAATGGCATACTATTACATCCTGAGTTAAAGCAATGTTCTTGGTGTACATTTGACAGTGTATCTTGACAGATGCATAGGATCAATGGCATACTATTACATCCTGAGTTAAAGCAATGTTCTTGGTGTACATTTGACAGTGTATCTTGACAGATGCATAGGATTAATGGCATGCTATTACATCCTGAGTTAAAGCAATGTTCTTGGTGTACATTTGACAGTGTATCTTGACAGATGCATAGGATGAATGGCATACTGTTACATCTTGAGTTAAATTAGACAATGTTCTTTGTGTACATTTGACAGTGTATCTTGACAGATGCATAGGATCAATGGCATACTATTACATCCTGAGCTAAAGCAATGTTCTTAAGTGTACATGTGACAGTGTATCTTGACAGATGCATAGGATCAATGGCATGCTATTACATCCTGAGTTAAAGCAATGTTCTTGATGTACATTTGACAGTGTATCTTGACAGATGCATAGGATGAATGGCATACTGTTACACCTTGAGTTAAATCAGACAATGTTCTTTGTGTACATTTGACAGTGTATCTGAACAAAGATGGCTGCCATGTATGGATGGTTCTAACACAGCTCCACTCAATTCAATGAACTTGGTGTAAAAACTGGTGTTAAATATGCTAATACCAATTGCCATAATTTATACTGAGGATTTATGACAATATTAAGTTAGTGTGAGTGAAATTTAATGTGCAAGCTTTCATTTATTCAAGTGAATTTGGAAACCTGTTCAAAACAAAGGATTTTAGTTTATCCAAGATGGCTACCAAAGTGGATTAATTTGAAATTGAACTACATCTACCATATCTGAACTTCCGATGATACCAACTAAAACACATTATGCAAGTTTCTTTTTCAAAAGTTTATGGATTTGTGCTAGTCATATATAAGGATTTCATATACTTTCTAGCACTGTTATAAACAAGCTGAAAATATCAGAATCATGGAAACACATTTAAATACCAGCCTTGTAGGTTCCTTACTCAGCACACTTAGCGCAACCATTTCTGCATCATTCTCTGGCTTTAGTATGTCTGATATACCTGAAGATCAGAGCCACACAGATAATCCCATGCTGGCAAGTCATGTACAGAGTGAAAATGAAAACAGTGGTACAGGTGATGATTTGGAGTTATCTAATATGGCTGACATTTATCCAGAATTCCTGAGGGTCAAACGTAATAAATACAGTATCACTGTGCATATAGATCCACAAAAGTTTGAGTTTGTAAAACATATATTGGATTCAGAACCTTGCATGACTTCATGCAGTTCAAGTGTTCAAAATGGTACTATCTACAGAACACAAGAGAAAAACACTGTGACAGCTACATTGTATAAAACAACATCTGTCCTACACATACAGGGGCTGAACTGTTTCACATGGTTAGATCATATTATCTGTAAATGTAGACAGGATGAGAATACCCATGCTAAAGGCAGTTATATGCTGACATCTACACCAGTAACTATATGTAGTACCAAACAAGAAACATCTCCTTAATTCTTTGACCTAGATGACTCAGGCAATAAAATCAACACTCCTCCAGAGTGTCAGGCAATTACATCCTCCATAAATCATGACCACTGCAGTAATGGCTTAAACCATAAAGATTTCTCCATGTGTGTACATCAAAAAACAATTAGGAACTTGAAGGCCCAGACTGAAGAATTAAAACAACAGTTACATGCTATTATGTCAGCACAGGGAAAGATTAATGAGCAAGTAACCTCATGTGAAATAGCAATTCAGACAGACTCCCAAATTGCAACAATGTTAGATGTTCAGACACAGACAATCCCAATACCAGCCAAGAGAAAATGTAAAATAACCATGCAAACAACAACTGACACCCAAAGTAATCCTGCATTGCAAACATCAGTACCCCCCTCTCAGTCATGTGTCACACCTGCAACAGCAATATGTGCACACCCACGGCCTTCAGCTCAGACAAGTCTGTTGCCTGCACCAACAACTGCACTTCCCAGTGCTCATACAAATGTGTCAACATCAGCTCAATTAACTCACACAATGGAGACACCAAGTTCAGCACCCCTTCCTCCAAGAGATGTGTCTGAAATACAAACCAGAGTCCAACACATGAAATCACAAGCCAGAAAAGATAGGTCTCTAATAATTGGCTCCTCAATATTGAAAAGCATAATACCAAGGAGACTTTTTAAAACAGATGTACAGACTCTAAGAGGTGCAAAAATTGGCAACATCACGGAAAGAATAATGAATACTGACCTAACCAAATACAACAAAATTATTATTTTAGTAGGTGAAAATGATGCCAGTCATAGAAGGTCACTAAGTCAAATCAGAACAGATTTTGAAAGTTTACTGTATGCTGCTAGGTATTGCAGTCCAGATACATGTGAAATAATCATATCAGGACTACCACCTCATGTGGACACCAGGGTGAAAGAATTCAATGATCTGATAATTGACCTACTAGTATGTGAAGACTTCAACCTACAGTACATTCCAAAATACACATCTTTCTTTCTTCAGAACCTGGATGTCAACCTAAGGCTCTACCACAGAGACAAAATTCATTTAAGCAGAAAAGGAACCTCTCAACTACTGAGAAATATCAACATGTATGCCCCCATTTTCAGGCACTATAATGAAGAGCACTGTCTCTAATGTGGCATATGACACAGGTATGCCATCATGGCAAACAGATTGAGTGCTTCAGTTGCCATAAATTTGGACACAAACAAAGACCCTGTAAATCAATGTATTATACATACTAGGAAGCTGGCAAAGAGGAGAATGCCAATGCTTCATCTATAACAAATCTAAATGTACCTAGTGATACTCTTGACTCTAACTATTCAATGGACACTATTGTAAATGCAAATGTTATTGTATTTTCAGGGTCTGTATGTGTCTTTGAAGATGCTATTATATATGAACATTTAAATATGGAAATTGAATGTCAGAATGATAAAAGTAGTATAGAGACAATCTCAGTGAGTACCCCATTGCACATATAATTGATATGAAACTAAATACAAAAGGTTTTAATATAGGTCACTTAGATCTACAAGGTACAGCAGGGAAAAACAGTACCAAATTAAGTTAATGTTTTCCTCCAAGGAAAATAATATACAATTTTTAGGACTCACTGAAACCAAATTGAATGCTAACTACAATGATGATCTATATCACTGTCAAGGCTACAATAAACCATTACGCAGGGACAGAGAGAAAGCAAGGGGAGGTCATGTTGTATACATTATGGAAGAATTTATGCAGAAAGGCAACTTGACTTGGAGTCATAAGAAATTAAGAGTATCTGGGTGGAAATTTCTCAAAATAATGCAAAATCATTCCTAGTGGGTTTTATTTATAGGTCACCTTCCTCCAAAGCAATTTGGAATGATAACTTTTTGAAACAAATGGAAAATGTTCTTTCACAGGAGAAAGAAACATATATACTCGGTGATATAAATAAGGACCTTCTCAGTACTCAAATAAGGAACAACTGGATGGAATTTATTGAATCATTTGGCCTAGTCCAGCTGGTAAATGAGCCCACAAGGGTAACAGAAAAATCAAGCACTCTTATTGATCACATTTATACCAACCTACCAGACAATGTGGCTTGTGTTAATGTACCAAAAGTTGGTCTTAGTGACCACTATCCTACTTTTTTCACAAGAAAGGTTAAATGCAAGAGAAATAAGAAAAATACACACAAAACTATCACTTACAGATCGTTCAAAACTTTTAATGAAGAACAATTTCTCAATGACCTACATAAAGTTCCATGGAATATTACCCAAAATTTGGATGACATAGATGAAGCTCGGAGGGAGTGGACTGACTTATTTACGGTTGTAGTCTCTAAGCATGCACCATTGAAAGTACATCGGGCAAAGAATGAAATCCAACCTAATTTGCTTACTACTGAAATCATAGACGCTATGAAAACACAAGACCAATTCAAGGCTATGAGAAACCATGCACAATATAAAGTTTGGAGAAATAAAATAACAAGTATGATTAAAAAAGCTGTACAAAAATATTATCAATTATTGCTTGAAAACAAAAAGAGCAACAAAAACTCCATTTGGAAAGTCTTCATTGAACTCACTGGAGGGATACACAAAGCTCAGATAAATAAAATTCACTCACTTCTGATGAATGACACCATAGTCACTGATGACAATGACATTGCAAATGTCTTCAATGATTTTTTCACCAACATTACCACAAAGTTAAAAGAACCAGTGATTCAAAACAACTTTAATGAACTGATAAAGTTCTGCAGCAGCAAAATCTCTAAGGAGGTATGTTTCTCTATCTCACCAGTATCAAAAAACTTTGTTAAAAATGTCTCAGTGAACTTGATACCAAGAAAGCTACAGGACTTGATCAGATTGGTACATGACTCATTAAATCTTCTGCCTCTGCTATAGTAGATAGCATAACATTCATAATCAATTTAAGTATTGCAACCTCATCTGTCCCCAAAATATGGAAAACTGCAAAAGTAACTCCTATTCACAAATCTGGTTCTAATGATGATACTGATAACTACCGGCCAATCTCAATACATGTAGTACTAAACTTGTCAAAACTGATTGAAAAACATGTCCATGACTCATTCGTGTCATATTTAACCAAACACTTGCTGTTACACCGTAATCAATCAGGCTTTAGACAGAAACATTCATGTGAGCCTGCCTTGATCTCCCTAACTTTTAAATGGCTTCAAGCACTTGACCAAGGTAGAATAATAGGATCTGTATTTCTAGATTTCAGGAAAGCTCTTGACATGGTGGATCATGAAATCCTTTTGAAGAAACTAAAAATCTACCAATGTGATGAAAGCACAGTTAGATGGTTTACTTCATACTGAAGTGAGAGAACACAACATGTTCTGTCTGAACCTGGAACAATTAGATATGGAGTACCACAAGGCTCAATTCTAGGTCCATTACTATTTATTTTCTTTATTAATGACCTACCACTTGGACTAAGGGACTGAATATCATCTACAGATCTCTATGCAGATGACAAAACATTGTCAGACATCCAAAGCACAAAGCATGAACTCGAAATCTCTTTACAGAATGCCCTAAACAAACTGGACAACTGGTGCACATGCAATGGTGTGGTGGTAAATACTGGTAAAACTAAAATATTACTTATCTCAACACGGCAAAAGAGGACAAAACTTGATAGTGATGAACTATGTCTGACATGGAATGATAGAAATTTGCAAATGGTCTGTCATGATAGTCGACTTGGTGTTTTAGTAGACAATAACCTATCATGGACTGAACATATCAAACATATCAGTAAAAAAGGTCAATTCAAGTTTATGGCTTCTCAGTAGGATAAGACACTTTCTTCATGAAAGGCACAGAAAACTATTTTATAACAGTTACATACAACCCTATTTAGATTACTGTAATACAGTATGGGGTAATTCAAATGATAAAACTTAGCAAAGCTGGCACATCTTCGAAAAAGAGCATTTGGGCTAATATCAATACAGAAAGAAAGCAAGGAAAATACTGCTGGTAAGTTAAAAATATTACCTATTAAACACCGAATCTGTTTGAGAAAAGCCCAATTAATGTACAGGATATCCAATAATAGTGCTCCTGATTATTTACAATCACTATTCCAGTATAGGCTACCTGGTAATACCCCCCACCTGCGATCCATGTCTACCAAACAGTATAAAATTCCCAAGCCAAATAAGGAATTATTTAAAAAATTGTTTCCAATCTCTGGAACTTTGCTCTTGAATAGTATTCCAGTTGAGATTAGAAATGCCCACTCTATTTCCTTCTTCCAAACCCAGTATTTCCAGTGGCTTCAGAGATGCAGCTAAAATAAATAAATTCCTTTGTATGAGGGCCTCAAGGTAGATTAGCTCTTAGCTAATTGTGTTACCCTTTTAAAAAAAGTCTTTATTTTATTATTTATCATTTTATTACAGATGCGTAGGATGAATGGCATACTGTTACATCCTGAGTTAACGCAGACAATATTCTTGGTATACATTTGAGAGTGTATCTTGACAGATGAAAGGATCAATGACATACTGTTACATCCCGAGTTAAAGCAGGCAATGTTCTTTGTGTACATTTGACAATGTGTCTTGACAGATGCATAGGATCAATGGCATACTGTTACATCCTTAGTGAAAGCAGACAATGTTCTTTGTGTACATTTGACAGAGTATCTTGACAGATGCATAGGATCAATGGTATACTGTTATATCCTGAGTCAAAGCAATGTTCTTGGTATACATTTGACAGTGTATCTTGACAGATGCATAGGATCAATGGCATACTTTTCATAACACACCATTCTGTGGGCTGAGTTAAATCCTAACACTAAAGTATGTTCCGCTGAGAAAACAATGACAACCAATGTTTTGCAAGGGCACTGTTGCTTTTTGTATAACATCACACGAGTCATCACACAGCTCAGCCTCAACAATACCAATAACATCTGAATGAAATCAGGTTAGTTAATATAGAATTTCCTGCGAATATTACAAAGGTCATATTCAAAAAAAGTGTTAACATCTCATTACTTGTATTGTAATTACTATGTATACTTGAGTCGAATGTTTTTTATGCAGTTGCTCTATCCCCACATATACAAAGCAAAAATCTGCATGGGCAGACTGAGGTAGACCTTAAGTGATCTGAATGGTTCATAGTCAAAATCTCATTAGGTATGAATAAACAATCTTTCAACTGGTTAAAAAATCTCCACATCAACGTTGCCATCACTTATGGATATGTCAACAGACTGCCTCACTCACAGACATAATTATGACCAATGATGACATTTGCAAGTTTTCCAAGGCAAGACATTGCTGGATCTCTAACAAACCTTTCAACTCCCCTAATGAAAAAGTATGTGGTTAGTGTCATATCACTGGTTCGTCCTGTAGTGCTTCATAACTTGTGTGGGTATAATGGATACCTGATTATGCAAGCAGTAGCAACAGGATCAAATTCACCAATAAGCATCATCCGAAACACAATGGGAAAATAAACAACATTTAGAGTCAGACATTCATCAAGTCATTACAGTTTCTCTCAATATTTCTGTCAAATTATCAGCATTTTAAATGCTGTATAGTTGTCTCTAAAAATAAAATAACATCTCCCTTTTCACCAAAGAAACTTACATGAGTATACACCTGGCACTGCAATGTACCATATATATATATATATATATATATATATATATATATATATATATATATATATATATATATATAGTGTTGACGTGTGTGTGTGTGTGTTTATGTGTGTGTGACAGAGAATAACTATGAATATGAATAATCCAAAACAAAATGAAAGAATGAAAATGTTTACTAAGCAGCATATCACTACGGTGGCGTAAGTGGTTGGAGCATCTGCCGTAGATGCAAGAGGCCATGGGTTCAATCCCCGGCCAAGTCATATCAAAGTCTTATAAATATCTGTACTAACAGCTGCCTTGCTAGATGCTCAGCATTAAGAGGTTAGAATTAGGACTGGTCGTCCTCATGTCTGGATATTGTTACTGAGCGTGACATGGTGATACATGTCTGCAGCATGATGCCCTAGTGCTATATATCACCATAAACTGCCACACTGCAGATATCGTAATGATATGACTGAAAATTTTTTAAAGCTACTTATACATAAAGAGTTTACCCTAAGAAAGAACGGTGGGATAAAAACAGCCTGTATTGAAATAAACTGAATTAATCTTGGTACAAATATGGTACCTAAGATTGAGACAGCAATCAGTTTACCAAAAAATAAAAACAGATTTTGCAGACTCATTTTGACAAGTTAGATTACAATCAACCTGAAATCCCTCGCACACACACACACACACACACACACACACACACTGGAAGTTACTAGTGAAAAAGACAAAGCCAACATTTTGATCTGGACTCATCTATACTCCACACCAACTTACTCATCAATACTCCACGTCAATTTACTCATCTATACTCCACACAAACTTACTCATCTATACTCCACACAAACTTACTCATCTTTACTCCACACAAACTTACTCATCAATACTCCACATAAACTTATTCATCAATACTCCACATCAATTTACTCATCTATACTCCACACACACTTACTCATCAATACTCCACGTGAATTTACTCATCTATACTCCACACCAACTTACTCATCTATATTCCACACCAACTTACTCATCTATACTCCACACACACTTACTCATCTATACTCCACACAAACTTACTCATCAATACTCCACACCAATTTACTCATCTATACTCCACACACACTTACTCATCAATACTCCACGTGAATTTACTCATCTATACTCCACACCAACTTACTCATCTATACTCCACACAAACTTACTCATCTAAACTCCACACAAACTTACTCATCAATACTCCACGTATATTTACTCATCTATACTCCACACAAACTTACTCATCTATACTCCACACAAACTTACTCATCAATACTCCACGTCAATTTGCTCATCTATACTCTCCATCATCTTATCTATAAAGGATGGAAAATAATTAGCAAATTGGACTTAGAGGCCTGCAGTAACTTCACCTGTGTTCAGATTGGGTATGACTCACCAGGGGTTCACATTATCTTGCTTAAATCATATGCTCTGACATGACTTATGGGTCATTGAAGGCACTGAAGGCTTTTTCAACACAATACCAGTTGAGATCAATATTACATGGAAACCTTCTAGCACCAAAATCAAGAACAGAGCAATTTAAAAAGAGCTTCCAATACTCTGGTACAGTTCTGTGGAACAAGCTTCCACTACATGTAAAATCTGCTGAAAATATAAGAGTATTTAAGAAGAGATATCATGAGCATGCAGGGGTCACGCTACCAGGCGAAGTGGGCGATAAAGTCGCCTGAGAAATATAATCTTCGCCTTCGTCTGTTCGGAAGGCGAAAACGACTTCGCCCTCATGATTTTTCAGACGTAAAATGGCTGTAGCTTATAACTTTTGAGATGCCCCCCTCGCTGTAACTGTAAGTCCTGGTACTTTGGTAACCCAAGGCGAAATGTATTTACATGGTGTTGATACCAATCAGCTTACGGCGACAAAAGACATTCTTGCACATTTACATGCAAGTTTTAATAGCTAACTGACCATTAACTCTTTCCGGAGCATGATATCGCTGCTCGATTTCATGAAGTTGGGCCTACTGTACTATGAATCATAGTATGACGAAAATATACCAAATTCTGTTTTGAAATTTAAACATCAATATGCAAATAGTAATTTGCTTTTAAAAAATATGATCGGTGAAGACCGTTTCTAATTTATTTCTTTTTTTATAAATGGAGATTTCAACGGCCGTATCTGCGTATTTTGTCTTTATGAAATCAGTTTCAACTCGTAAGTGAACTTTTAATGGCGGACATCGCTGTGCATATGATATAACACTTCATTAAACTGTCTATATTCGTAAATAATTGGGCAAATAGATTCAGGAAAATATATAATAATATAATATATAATAAGACACAATATATATATATATATATATATATATATATATATATATATATATATATATATATATATATATATAATCTGCCCGCGTTCGCCACAAGATTTCAGGAGAACACATTATAACTCAAGACATTCTTTCACAACAAAGAAACCAGTAAACTTGCCGAGGCAAGTGCGTTATTTGGATTAAAAAGTCGGGGGGGGGGGGTATTGCAGATTTTGTTGGTTTTTATCTTTGCTGCAATAAAAGAAAGATCTTAAAGCTCACGTGTAACTTATTAGAAAGAAAGATGAATTATTAGCCTTTTTGATTTCTGGATAAATGTGTTCTAGGACGAGGTACAATGAAATCAATGATAGTACACGTTTTATGACAGGCAGTAAATTAACTGCCATTTGGTTAATAAGATTTTATTGGCTTTTATGTAATGTGTTGATCTATAATATTTCTACAAAAAAAAAAAATTATAAGGTGGACTGTTAAAAGTATGACCTTAAAATAAAAGAAAAATGAACAAATAAAATTATTCTTTGAATGGACAATGCATTTGCTTGTTAATTGTGGATGTTGGTTTATTTATATTTTAGAGAGAGAGACAGGGTATGTTGTGCAAGTTTCAATATCCTATTTCAAGCTGAAAAAATACGGGGCAGATGAAAATTAGTACATTTTTTACCCCCACATTTTTTATTTGACCCCAGTTCGGACAGCAAGGGCTTTTTTTCCCTCAATTTTACCCCCCTGGGGGATACACTGCATTTGGCTAAGTTTTCATTTATAGAAAAGATCATGAATATGCAAACATTTTCATTTTCATTATCAATGGAATATTTGGCTGTGTATAAGTGGGGTCAAAACTGAAAACAGCATGAAAAGCATAGAATACAGAAGCTTGATCTCATATGACAATACAGACGTCCTATCACTGGAATTGAAAGGTACATGGCAATATATCAAATTAAAAACAAGCTTTCAATTAAAACAAATATAAATGTAATCGTAAAATGGCAACAGCTTGATCTTCCCAATTTAGAAATGAGAAATGATTGGTGCAAGTTCACAGCATTGTAATACTGTCAAATCACTAAAAACAGGTTGTACTATAGCTACTATAGGCATATACATAAACAATTATGAATAAGGTAGGTCAGTCCTAAACACAGCCATAACCCACCCATAATCAATTTTTCAAAATGACTGTAGTGGCAGTGGCTGCCATATTTGATGTCAGATCATCACTGTGTTCATTTTCGGCAATGTAGACAATATAAGACCATTGGAGAAAATTTTATGTCAGTAGACTCTGGGTGGCCGAGCAGTTCAAAACATTTGCCATTACAGATCACTGACATCTCACCTCTTACTGTGTGTGTTCGACTCACAGGCTTAGTCAATATGGGTAAATGAAAAATTTTGCCAGTAGCTTCCCTGGGTCAATTGTTCTTCATGTGCTTTTCCCAGGTTCGTCCTCCATTTATAGCCAATCATATGCTAAAATGGTACTAAACCCACCATAACAACATTGGCTGCCACGCATACCAAGATGTTGAATTGTTGCTGTTTTCAATTTAATATTCTCATTATTATTTGTGAAAGACAGATTAAATTTGAATCAAATATGACATCACTGGTTTGGTCAATGTCAATATCAGTATTGAAATTTGGTAATCAACATAACAGTATCCGTTTCAGATGCCAGTGTTGGGACAAGATTTAGAAATATTAACTGGAAATGGACATTACTTTTATTTGGTCACTTATAAGATTTGTATAGGGAATAAATTCTTGGCTTTGATCTACTGGTATTATCGAAATTTGGTCTGATAATTTACTCACCTGTATAAATAACATATGCCAACTGGTCAGAACAAATTAACAAACATACTAAAACTGCTGTATGTATATATATATATATATATATATATATATATATATATATATATATATATATATATTTATTTATTTAAGTGTGAAAAATAGACTTATTGTTAGCAAAATAATTTTCATGCTTTTTTCATTCCTATCTTTTCACATGTGAAAAATATATCCTTATAGCTTTACGTGTGAAAATATAAGATTTCTCATCATGCTATGAGATGCTTGATTGTTACATGTGCACAAAAGTTGTGCCTACAGAAATTAAAATAGAGTACTTTGTTAGCCAGAACAGATAACCTGGCTTACACTGCAGACATGGCAATTAATTGCTGATAAAGAAATTGGACCAGACACTATTTGCATCTGAGTTATCTCCTCTTATTTCCTTGACAACAATAAATCAGCTACAATGCATTACTGAATTGGACCCACTTTGTGTTCAGATAATTTGAAATAGTTTACAAAATGACAACAGTGTAATTTACTTCCTATATGTTCAGGTTATATGAAAGTGATGAGACTGTATGAAAAAGAAGTGGGAGTGAGCTTGTTGTGCCAAAGAGTAAATTTAATCGTCCAAGTTTTGACTCTGGATCAAGTTTGGTATATAATAAAAAGAAAATGTTCTTTTCCAATGTTAATACCAGATATATTTCATGCGGTGGTACCAAAAATGATATATTTTAACTTGTGACTTTTCCACTTGTTAAAATATTAAGTTTTTGGTACCACACAATGAAATATATTTGGTATTAATGTAGGAAAATATATATATATATATATATATATATATATATATATATATATATATATAATATATAGAATACAACCTTAAAATCTGGTATACCAAAATTTAGTCCTGAATTTTGCTGACATCCTTTTTGGCCAGCAAACGGTATCACTTCTAACTCTGCAAGCAAAAGCAAAATTTCACTCCCAATTTTTAAGTGCATAAAAAGACCTCATAAAACTAATGCTAGCTTGAAACTTGGAGATGTACTTAAGAAATTTAATTAAATGATATTTGAAATCCAGAAATAGCCTATGGCCATGTTTTAGTAACACAAACCTGGCACAAGGTGGGCAAATCTATGTATGGCTATCAAATATAATAGATACTGTAGTAGGCTTATCAGTGAGTCAATGACCCAGAAATGTTTCAAGGAGACATCTGCACACATAAATTCTCAGTCTCCCTCAAAACATGAGAAAAACTTCGTTTTTGTCTTTAAAATTTTATATTTTGGTCCCCAGAATTAAGGCAGGCATTAGTGAAGACGTGCTTGTACATACATACATTATCGCTTTTACTGCATAAATGGGAGATATCAATGCAACCAGCATTGTCCCCTGGAAGTCTTCTCTCTGCCCCTGGGATCTAGGACCTGATTCACAATATTGAAACTGTTCTGACACAACCTTTAAAGTACACACACTTACTTGTTTTATGTATATTTAATTTAATTGTTTGTTTGTTAGTTTTAAAACTTTTTTAATTTCATCACATGCTATTGTAATGTAATATTGTATGCTGGACTTGATCTTGGCCAAAACTGAGTTCATTTTATTTGATCTGACTGACCTTTTTTTATTTCATTTTATGTAAACAACTAATGCATAGCTAAAATATTCCCTCTGTTTAATGGCTTAATATCATGATCATTATTAATAGAAGTAAATGTTTATTTGGGTCAAAGTTTTGGAGTTTCCTATGTGAATTATACATAATCCAGGTTATTGTTTTGTAAACATCAGGATCATTCTAGAAGGTTATTTTCCAACTGTCTTTTTTTAGAAAATGCTAATAGTGACCTTAGGTCAAGTAGAGAAATATATATATATATATATATATATATATATATATATATAGTAACTGTGAGGACTTGGTCATGTATGTTTCAACATCTAGCATTAGTTGCTTTATATGTTGTGACCAGGAGTTTTGGTCTAAAATTTTATTTTGATGAAATTCAAGTGATTATTTTCTCTGGAAATACAAAAAAAAGAGCTCTGATAAAATTTCTTGTATAGGCACATTTACTGGAATCTACTGTATATTCAAACCTGGAATTATATTTCTGTGATTCAACAATAGACTGTTGATACATCAACACTTCAATAGCTGCAACAAACATGTCATTGACTTCAGTTTTGGGATTTTTTTCTGGACTTTTACTAAATTTTATTCAGGACTTTAAATTACTGCGAGTTGTGTCCGTAATTCATGGATTATTTTAGGATTTAATTCACAATACCGTAAGTTGTTTGTTCTCATTTTCACTTTGTATTCTAGGGAAATAAATATATTTGTTAAATTTTACAAAACTTGTTGTCTTTCACTCTTTTCTGTTACTTATTTTAAGAGCATAGACTCATAATACTTGGCATTATAAAAATAATTAATTTCTCATTAGCATAGTTACTGGACTTGACCTTACCCCCCCCCCCCGACCCAGTCCCTGAAGTCATAACCTGAAAATGATTAAGATCCCCAATCAAGGGTACTATAGAGACCAAGAAATTAAGTCATTGGACTCAAGACCAGGATTTTCCGGATTCGATTCCTACCATCAAATCCACCTGGAGCCCCAAACGACCTTTTAAGGACTCTTCATTTTCGCTGATTTTTTTTTGGGGGGGGGGAATTGATACGTCAGTTAAGTGCACAATACATACGTATTAGACATACTGTGTTATTAGTAGATATACCACCATCACTCAGCTATGTTTGAAATCGTCATGCATCTAGAAGTGTTTGGTTAAGAATACATGAGTTCACACAACATATAATGATCTGGTTGTTCCACAGTTATGCAGTCCTGGCACAATTACATCTAGCTAACAAGTAAGGATATTTGTTTGAAGAAAAAAAAAAGGAGAAAAGAAAATACTGTCCAACTGTTACATCAGTAATTTTGATTAACCACGATTTAAGATTTCATCCTGTTAAAATGTCTGGAGATAGTTCAGAATTTTTGTATTCACATAATAGTTTGGTTGAAATACAAAACATTCTCATTTTATCTTTCTAATGCAGTTCCTTTTTGAATGAGGTTCCTTATAAGTATCTTAATGTAACTTAATCTGTCTTCCTCTAACCCAAACCCCTAGGTCCTTCTGTATTAAGGTTTCCTGGCTAATGGCTTATATGCTTAAGTACAGATACCACTCACCATGCAGCTATGTTACAAAGCAGGTTAGCATGCAGCAGAGAATGATTAAAAGCCAAAGGGTGCATACAGGAAGCGAAAAGCAACAAAGATGTAAATTGCAAATTATTAACATGTTTTTTTATTTCTGGTGCAAAATTGGTTCGCCAATGAATCTGTGTACACAGAATCCAAGTTCAATGATGTTGTGGGCTTACTGCCACTTTTTAGCATGTGATTGGCTATACATGTTGGCCAGAATAACTGGTGGAGGAAAAAGCTGGGATAACCCTGTGAAGAACCACCAAGCCATTGCAAGCTACTGGCAAGCTATCTCACATACCCACATTGTCTGAGATGGTAGTGATCGGTAAATGTGAGCACTTTGGACCACTTGGCCCCGAGGGACTTCCCATCCTCAGTAATATTCAATATTAAAGATGCCTTTATATATTTTAAGAAAACTAAAAGGTTTCAGTGCATGAACAAGTGAATTATATTGGCAAGCAAACATCATAACGGCAATCTTTAGAAAAGTATATATAGAAATACTAATATTTCCATTCAGTGTTCATCACCAACATACTATGTTGGTTTTAGTCCATTCAACACATTTTTATGAATGTTATCTTTTCTACAGGAATTAGGCAATGTAAATGTTACAAGGCCTTGTGATAAGTATGTTTATTACATAATTTGCACAACCTTAACCCTGACAGTGCTGTGATGTATTTTCATAACCTCACTACCTATGCTGAATGTTTTCTTATGTCACTGGGAATGTTGTCCAATACCAGTGGACAAGTATATTGAAAACTCTTTTTAAACAATTCCTTATTTGGCCTTGGTATAATGTATTTTTTACTCCTTACAAACCTTAAATCTGGATAACATCCACATCTCTTTGCTTAGGTAGACAGGAATGGTTTTTCTGGATACTTTATACATAAAATTGGCCTTTCTAAGAAATATTCTTTCATGCATTGGTAAAATTTAGGATTCATCCTGGATATTGTCTATAAGTTGATCTAGAATTAAAAGGCATGCCCTCTTTTGGAGTATTAGAAGTTTTGTCAAGTTTGAATTAGAGGTATTACCCCAAATCACATTAAAATAGTCCAGATATGCCTGAATATAATTTCTATAAAAGATGACAATACACTGAATTGTACGTTTTGATTTTTCCCGATAGTCAAAGCTACGACTTTACCTTTTTTGAAACATGTTTAATATGAATAGACCCAGTTAGGCTGTAATCTATGAATACAGCAATAATTCTATCATGAAAAGTCATATTAATGTTCCCATTGTCAAAAAGAACTTGGAGTTTGTCGCTGTCTAGCCCTGCATACAAATATTTTTGAGAGAGGCTAAACATATGCACAAATTGTCAAATAATATGGCCTCATACTAAAAAGAAGGCAACACTCCCAATTTAACACCAACTTCTTGCGACTATCTTTACATTCCAAAATCAAAGAATTTTCTAAAACATTTCCAATATTCTTGGCCACTAATTTGTAACAGTAATCCTAAAAGAAATTAGAGAAAGTACAAATATAAATGCATTTAATTAAAATCTAATTTAGTGGATGAAAAAACTAAACCTGTTTGGTCTAACAATACATTATAACTTAAAGAAAAATTCTCAAACCTTCAAGTTTTGTGTCTCACTATTCTGTATGTTGTATAAATTCTGATGGCACATGTTTTGCTAAATTTTGTTGCTTAGAGGCCAGCGATTTACTTGGGGATGGGGTGAAATTTTCTTTCGAGTGGGATCATTTTTCTTTCTTGTACCTCTAGATAATGAATGTTTTCAACCAATGTAATGGCTATAATAGCTCATTTTTCATATAAATCAGAAGAATATTTTTTCATGCTATTTAAAATCCCTCCAAAAACAAATTTCAAAAATGTAATTGAAATCAGTGAAATATTTCTGTCTGCCAATGAAACTGGTTGCTCTGTGCTTCTCTGGCAATAAACAAACTCTGTTAAGTAAATCTCAATATTCTCAGTTCAGTCTAAAATCAACTGTAACAATCTTTCAACTTTCTTTCACCAAAGATAACAAATAAGGGTCATTACCACAATGGTGCGACCAAAAATCTACAAGGAGGAGGGAAATAGACACACAGAGATTTGGATTCATGACATACTTTTCTCTTGTGTTATCCACTCTCCAGTTGTCAAGGAAACCTTGCAGCATTCTATCTGAATATCTATCCCCTCTGTGCTCTGTCTGTCACATATATTCACATCTTTCCCCAATAGGCGCTTTGTCAATGTTGTTTTACCAACATCATATGGACCAACCACCATCACCCTGATACTGTAAACCTTCTCTTTTCCATCTCTAAGAGCCTTTTTGTACATCTCAATGGATCTTGTATCCATATTTAGGACCTCTGATGGAATGACTGGATCTGAAATTGAATGATGATATTCAATGCAGGACTCATTCTAATTTGTAACGATATAGTTTACACCCTATTAATTAAATCAAATACATGAAAACTGAATGCTATATTTTAAAGCCCTATCTCTATTTCTTCTCTAAATTCTTCCTATATTAAAAAACTTCACCCTTTTCTTCCAAAATGAGGGGAGGGGACCTTGTTATGTTTTACTGAATAACACAACACAAAGGTTGCAACAATGGTGAACTAATGACCACAGTGAACCACACTCATGACATAACACCACAACCGCCAACTAACGACCATAGTGAAGCGTGCTCCTGACATACTACCAAAATGGCCAACTAATGACCACAGTGAAACACACTCCTGATACACCACCATAAATAGCCAACTAATGACCACAGTTAAACACACTCCTGACATACCACCAAAATGGCCAACTAATAAACACAGTGACACACGCTCCTGATAATCACCACAATAGCCAACTGATGACCACACTGAAACATACTCCTGACATACCACCACAACAGCCAACTAACGACCACAGCGAAACATGATCTTGACATACCACTTCAATGGCCAACTAATGACCACAGTGAAGCATGCTCCTGATACACCACCACAATATCCAACTAATGACCACAGTAAAGCATGCTCCTGATACACCACTTTAAATAAATCAGTTCTGAGAATAATCTAGCAAGAAACATAGATGAAAGGCAGTGTTCTATTTTTGGGTGATTCAACAACTCTTTTAAATGCATTATTGGCTACATAATGGATATAAAAAGGAAGTAACCTTCCTGCGTACACACTGAAACAGCCAACCCAGGAGGATCTATGTGGGTATTGAACCCATTATCCTTGCATTTCTTAGTCCAGTGTTTAACCAAGTATCACAACTCTCTGAAATGATTGAAATTTAAATGTATCAGAAACATTTGTTGGTAACACTACAAAACACTTTTCATGATTATTATCTCAATGACATATATATATATATATATATATATATATATATATATATATATATATATATATATCCATCCCCTACAAAATTGATACAGCTATGGTATTAAATTCAAATAGATTGTACTGTATATTTTTAAAAAGAAAACCAATGTGATGCATGCAGGATACATGTACTCTAACTTTAAATCAATCAGCAAATGGTAACCATGGAGACACATTTTAGAGGGAAAAAGGAAAATAACATAATGTACTCATTAATATTTTTATTTAAAAATGAGATAATCTTATTTGCATCAACATTAACTTTGTAGTCTGTCATATTGACTTAAACTGAGCCACACCATTGAATTTCTGTTCCAGATCTTGTTCTCATTAACTGTAGAGTACACTTATCTCTGCCACCATTATCATAATAACTACCTGTTTCTGATTTGCTTTTCTTTAAAAGCAAACAAATCATAACTAAAGTGACACATTGTGTATTTGCAGAAATTTCCTGTTTCAAATTGCAGATCAAAATTGTTATTATTATTATTATTATTATTATTATTATTATTATGCACATAAAATTAGATTTACTAGCAAAGTAAAATGGATGCATCATGGGATAGGCCGCTACAGAAAATTTTGAATCAATTCCAAATGACGTTAGCAGCAGGGAGGGTGAACAGACCATTTTGCTGGAGACCTTATTTATGAAAAATAAAACTTCCTACGAAAATGAAATCTCAAGGTCAATAACGTTAAACCAAAACCTCTGTCAGGCCATGAAATTTCTCTAATTGGGTTAGCTCATTTTGTTACATCATCTGACGCGCGTTTTTATTTTATGGTGTGTTTACGTGCTGGTCACTCAACGCTGGTCGTTCACCCTCCCTGCTGCTATAATTAACCAAAAATTGTATCCAGACCTATACGATACCTAGATCTTGGGTCATGTAAATTTATCGTTATAAATCCGAACGGAATAGCTTGTGCTTTTGAAAAGAAGTTTTTAAACTTAATCATGTCCATGTCCCCTGAACACCAAGTATAATAATTTTTTTGTCAAGTATAATCATCTACTCCATTAAACACAATTAAGATATTGCAATTATCTCCGATCACTTTTGGAATTTGTGTGTATTTCTGAGTTAAATAAATCACGTCTGTATTTTTGTGACGGCCTCGCGAAAATATCCGAGCTGGATTAGATTGTTTGTCCAGCATTACATCATCGTATACTACGAGATTATTGATACATCCATCAAGATCATCTATGGATGGAGCTTCATCGATATCGGTAATAAAATCAATAACATCATTCTCTTTATCAGGACACGTCAGCGACTTTGCATTTTCATTAAAATCTTTAAGTACTTCGTAACATCTTTGATCATCTACAGATGGTGCTACTAAATATAATTTATCCCACTTGAGCCATCGCATTATCAGATTAAGTAATAATTCTGTTTTACCAGGCCCAGATGGGCCAAGTATAATTGCTCTGATGGAATTTGGTAGCGCTGGATGATGTTTGACTGGCTCTTGTTTTCGTGTCGCTGAGAAGTCAATTATATCCATATAATAAATAAGATGGATTTATGTTGTGCTCGATGTAGAGCACCCACCCATACCAGTGGATTAACGACAATAATAACAAAAAATAACAGGCACGCACTTACAGGCAAGTGTGTGAAATGTGGTACAAAAAAATACAAATTTATTTCATCGACAAAGACAGGTGGTGATATCGCTGCTTCGTTAGGTAAATTACCAGGAGCTCCATGGGCAAAGTATCCTGGTGAAAAACAATTGCCTGGATATAATTATTGTGGTCCAGGAACCCGACTTGATATTCGACTTGACGAACGAGATCAGCCAAGACCTGGAGAGAACCCAATAAACGCAAAAGATCAAGCGTGTCACGTTCATGATGTCGCGTATAAAAGTAAAGATTTGCAACAACGACATATAGCTGATGTAAAGCTGATTCACGCATTGAATTCCATAAAAAATAAATCTCTCAGAGAAAAACTTGCTATCTTCCTAGTAAAATCTGCTATGAAAGGTAAACAAGTGCTAGGGGCTTGTAATTAAATTAGATAGCTATTATAATGGCATCTGTTTATTATAGCCCAAGAGGATATTGGAGAGGCAAAGCAGCAATTAGTAAACTTGCTGAAGTAGCAAAAGTCTCACGTGCTGTTGCTGCAGAGTGGTTAGCACGACAGGCAATATGGCAAATTTATCTACCACCACCTAAAAAAATTCAGTATGCACATTTTGATGTCAGTACTCCCAATGAAGTTCATCAAGCAGATATTTTGTTTTTGCCACATGATACCATTAAAATTGGTAGACGTCAATCACGCACATACAAATACGCGTTAACTGTCGTTGACATTGCAAGTAGATATAAAGAAGCAGAACCACTGTCAATAAAAACAGCAACTGAAGTTGCATCTGCATTTGAACGAATTTATCAACGAGGATCCGGACCACAAGGTGGTCTACGATGGCCACAGTTGCTACAGGTTGATCCTGGCAAAGAATTTCTTGGTGCAGTATCGTCGTTGATGAAGCAACATAACTTTAAAATCAGACGAGGACACACTGAAATTCATCGTGATCAGGCAATCGTTGAACGATTTAATCGAACACTTGCTGAGCGGTTATTTGGATATCAATATGCGAAGGAGAGATCTCGTGAATGGGTTGCAAGGTTACCAAGTGTGATAGCTGCGTTAAATAATGAAAATACTCGTGCAACTTTTATGAAACCTTCTAATGCGATCACAAAAAAATATATACCAATACGCCGACGTGAATCTTCTTCTCAACCAGTCCTAGGTAATGTTACCGTAAGATATTTATATGAACCTGGTGAACTTGAAGGAGGTAAAAAAATAGCAACTGATCCTATCTGGAGTGTGACCACACATAACATTTCTAGCGTGGTAAGGTCCACAGGTAGACATGCAATCTACAGATTAGATTCAACTGCTCCTCAGCGTGGATTTGTACGCGAACAATTACAAATAATTCCTAAAGACACACAATTACCACCACCTTCACTTTTGTAAACTTACACAAGTTCGTTCAGCGCCCCGACGTCGATTACATTCAAAACAGGTCAGCATCACATTTTCGCGTGTGTGACCAAGACTACTATTAATTCTATCAACGGTAAATTGTCTTGGATTATTATTCGAATACTGCCACAACATTACTGCGTCACAACTTGCACAATGATTATTCTGTCGTTGTTTTAGTGTTATAATAAATTCAGCATCCATATCAAAGTAGCGATTATTTCTTTTGTTACATTGCTTATAGCTCGCTAATTTTTTCTTGATGTCGACAAAGTTGTTAGTGATTTCTTCGGTTATTAGGCAATCCATGATAACCCTGTGCAGTTGAGATATTCTTCTGACTCGAGATACTGCAGGATAAACTAAATATGACCACTCAATATGATCATCGACAATCCAAATATTTGTATCAGTAATAGTTAATCTCTGTGACGAGTGAATCGTTATAGCGTATCCTAACGTCCACGGCGATTTATCCATGCTCAACGCGCTCTCAACAACATGAACAACAACTAAAACAATATCATTTAGCACAAGATTTTGTATTCCACCACCAGGAATCTCAACAGCAACATTCTGTCGTCGAGTATCTGCTGGGCGATAACATAATGGTACAGGTAGATTTGAAAATTTTTCTTTATGTAACGTAAATAATTGTTGTTGAAGTGTATCGCGAATTATTTTCTACTTGCAACTATCAAATCAGCAGGTCTCCATAAATTCCAAAAATCATTCATAGGAGTTTCTGGAATTACTTTACGCATTATCTCACACTGTATTTTATCTGGCTGTAGTCTTATTAACGTTTCAAACTTTTTTAGTGATTTATCAATAGCTCTATGGTCATCAGTTATTTCTTCGTAATAATCTACAAATGTTTTCAGCCACTCATGTGGAGACGATCCAATAAACGGTGGCGGTTGACCATGATCGCCGCAATTATCACAGCAGTATTCTTCAATAACAGCCAATCAAGAAATATTTTTAATACCTCTAGCGACACGGTGCATATCGCGTCCCATATAATAGTTTTAGGAATGTATTTCTCACCCATCCGCGATGGAGTCCATGTGTCTCCGCACCATCTGAAGAAACTATGGTATGTACATGATTTTACTCCTCATTCTTTTATTTCTCTGGCGAGTTTATGTGATGGTGTCAAAACAATCATATCAGAACAATTATTAAATAATTCAATCGCGCGTGTTGTTTTACCTGAACCACCACACCCATTAAGATAAACGGTTTTATGTCTAGCCACAGGATCATATACAGATGGCAACAATGACGTTGTTGATGACAATTCTGATATTTGATTATTCTTGTCATATATTTCTTTAATTTCAACGTCGGCAGATTCAGAATAACTAAGTATATCTTCATGTTTTATTCTCCATTCGCCCCATGATGCATGATTGTTAATATGCAATTGTTTTAACGAATCCGCATATTTTTTGTTTATATAAAATGAATCTGTCGCGACTCTGACTGCAATCAGAGGAAATCTGTTTATCATTGATAATAGATTTATCGAAACGTACGCGAACATCGAAGATCTTAAATGAGTAAACTGCGGTGACTCGCTATCAGTAAAGCGCACAATTGTGCCTAATTTAGTTCCGTCTGATAAATAAGCATTACTTCGACTTATAAATGTGTTTTTCTTCGTTGTATCAGCAATTATAAAATCGAGTTCAGCATCGTCCATAATTAAACTTGTACAATGTTGTTTATGATCATATGATCCTCCTTGCGTAAATTTACCGATTATTTTTCTGCCGAGATCTTTTGCAAGTTTCTCATCGTGTTTTTGTCCTGCATTCACGTATATTATTAGTAATTTCAACAATATCATCTTCGTTAGGATCAGGAAAATCTCTCCTAGCATCATTAATATTAAATATATCCGGTTCTGGCAACCAAACTTGTTTATGCACGCGGTATGATATAATTGCTTCACTCACATTTAACGATATTAAAATTTCAGCATCAAGCATGTCATGTAATAGTACTATTGGAACCCAACATTTTTCTGAAAAATGTCTTCCAAACCACACATAAACAATCGGATGGAGATCCCCGTAAAACTCGAACGACTCTATACAGGCGAATCCGGTTAAGTCAAAATCTGGTAAGGGCCCGTTTATCGCAACTCTGGTCATCTCGTGTGTCGGATGTCCAAATCTCTTAAAGGATTCAGAACACTCTCCGTATCCAAGAAAACTTCCAGGATAACATGCTACCATATCAACTGAGATAACGTCTCTATAATCGTATTTAGTATTCCTCAATCCACCGTGTCCGTATTCCACACAACTGTGTTGGACATCTTCAAGAAATTCCAATCGTGTCGGTTTCCATGAATTGTTCTCCTGAGCAGCGTGAGCAGCAACTGATGGAACGGTAAAACAATTGTTCAGTAATTGTCCAACCTTAATATCATCAGATCCATAAAAGAGAGTAAATGTTCTTCTTCAGGTATTGTTGGAGTCATTACTGGCATCCACAGAGAAAGTTTTGTAAGAATTACTTTACCAGCATTAACACCAAGGGGTCTCCATATTACATCATCATCGGTAGCTTTTCGTACGAGTACAACTGTGTGCTTGGCTCCGAAAATAACTTTTCTGACATTTCTGCAAAATCCAAAGATGTGTGAAAGTGGAATCGCACATGAAAATCTTTCATCATCGCCAAGCATTGCTCGACGCGACGCGAATCCCAAGTTGAAATTTTCATTCATTGATGTGACTTCAGTTCCAGCTACATTCAGTGTTACATTCCTGTGATCAGGATGATCAGTTGTATCCTTTGCAAACATCATTGACGGACCAGCTGATCTTCAATAATCATCGCAAGACCATGTATAGTCGTAGCAACGTCAACATCCTTTTGAATTGATTCAATATTTTTTCCATCGATCATGTACGTAGCGCTATCAAATAACGTCATAATACCGTTATTAACAAAACCAACTCGATCACCAATTCCATAATCTGTATTATCTGCTTTTAAAAGTCTTCCTTCGACTTCAATAAATGCCTCAGCAGGTAAGAAATATCTGCTTGTATCTTGAACCTGTAGTTCAATTCGTCCACGCTGATCTGGAATTCGTGCGTCATAAGAATAATACTGATAATCGCACACAGACTCATCTTTTAAGTACTGGTGCGTCCATGTCAAATGCGGGATCAGATATACGTTTGAACATATTTATTATATTTATTATCGTCTAATAGAACGCAAACGCGTTCTAAGACCACTTCCTGCTCTCAGACTAGCTGTTATATTTTTTTCTCTTTCTGTCATTGGTACACCAGCTAACTCTGCTAGTTTTTGATTAGCAGCTTGATTTATTATTTTACTAACATTTGCTGGCATCACTTCAGTGCTGGCCTGTTTCACTGGTTGCTGTGGTTTTCGTCGTATTAATCGTGCTAGTCTATCCTTGATTGCTGAGAATGCTTTGCTAGCAACATCACCAACAGCGCCAACACCTTTTTCACGAACAACGTCAATAGCTTTCATTCCCAGTTGCTTTGCAAGCGGTATTGCTTTGGGGCTATCCTTCTAAATAGATCTTGAACAACATCACCTAGTCCATCTCCGTAGGTCGTTTCGTATACTAGTAATCGTGAATGTATTACTCTGACCATAGTCGGTCTTTGAGTATTATGTATGATCATCTTATTATAGTCATTGCATCTAATTACATACTCAATCACTGTGATAATCATCGGCGATTTTATTAATAAGGGACCGATATACATTAATATTCATGATACCGCCTGTAAATAATCGTTGACAAATATCAGCTGCTTCATTAATGATTTCTGGGGAATTATTACCAGCTCGTTTTTCTCCAATGAGAATTTCTAGTTGATCAACATCGGCAAGGACGTTATTAGGACAAGTAATAAGGCCACTTCCTCGAGTAGTAAGACCGCTTCCAGTGACACCGGGGGGAGAACTTGTATTGTTTTCTTCTTCGACGTCAGATGGTATGTAATATTCTTGTGGTTCCGAAGAAGGAGTAGGAGGAGATTGTTCTTTCTTCTTCTTTGATTTATTCTTACTTGTTTTTGGTGGAGCTTTTTGTTCTTTCATTTCCAATATTTCTTCTAAATGAGCTAATTCTTCTCTACGTCGAATTTCTTCTGCGCGGATTGCTTTATTAAATAATATAAAATCAGGATGATCATCAGCAACTTGAGCACCTGCTGGTACATCAGCATAAATTTTAAATACTGCTTTAGTCCAGTCCTTTTTTCTATTTTTGCACCAGGTTTTAAATCCTTTTTTTTTATTAAAATCTAGTGCAACATTAATTGCATTATTTGCATTTCCCTTGATAGATGAAACCGAGTCATTGGTAAATTTTTCATACTTTTGATTGAGGAGGTTGAACTTCAGGTTGTGGTTTTTCAGAATAAAGCTGGCCAATATCCTTAAGTGGGTCTTGTGATTGAATATCAACAATTTCACCTGGAAGTCCTCTTAGAATCTTTTTCGTTTTCTTAGTTCTTTCTGCTATTTTTCCAGTTGCTACCTCGGTTTGCTGCAACGTAGGAAGAAGACCTCTGGTAGCTTCTGTAACTTCTTCGGTAGCTTTCTTAACCCCTTCAGTAGCTCTAGTAACTGGTTTAAATAATTGTTCTGTACCTTCTGCAAATTCAACCTGAGACTCCTGACCGGCTTGTAATTTCTGTGTGACAGAATTACGGACTGGTAGATATTTTTTAATTGCCTCTAGTCGCTCTCGAGCTAATCTAGTTGTGTGAGATTCCATTATTTGATATGACAATGATTTAATTATAGCAGCAGGGAGGGTGAACGACCAGCGTTGAGTGACCAGCACGTAAACACACCATAAAATAAAAACGCGCGTCAGATGATGTAACAAAATGAGCTAACCCAATTAGAGAAATCTCATGGCCTGACAGAGGTTTTGGTTTAACGTTATTGACCTTGAGATTTCATTTTCGTAGGAAGTTATATTTTTCATAAATAAGGTCTCCAGCAAAATGGTCTGTTCACCCTCCCTAATGTTATGTTTAATAAATGTGTCCGATTTTGCAATACTTGTATTTATGACGGTTGTACTAGTATATTTATTTCAAATAATTGTCCATGGTTCTATTTTCCAAATTTCTCCACAGACTAAATACCTGCTCTATTGAGAAAAAATCCGAATTTCAAAGCGTGGATAATATTGCTGTAATTTATACTAGCAAATGAAATTAATAGTCTATATCCATTAGTTGAAATAAATAGTCCATGTCAGAATACAATCTCGCAAACGCTAACATTATTTTGTCCGTCTCTTTGCATGCGTGTTGTACCCCCTGTTAAGTTATAGGTGTCCTTGACTTAAACTGTATTACACGTACCTTTAAATAGCGAATGTTCTGTTTATTTCGATTTCTAAATATAAATATTTCTTGCAAAATCGTTATAGAACTGTAACAATAAATGCGTGCTACATAACCAGTAAATATTTCTAGAGGCCAACCATTACGCGTGGTCCAGTCTGATCCGGATTGAATGGCAGGCGCTACGATGAAAAGCGACACCTGGTATGAAATATTTTTTTTTTCTACTACCCTAGACTGGTAATGGCTTCTCAACCCGGCCGTCGTCGTACATTTATAGCCATTTACAATTTTCGTCTGTATGTTTTGTGTTTATAAATAGAACGTACATCACTTAACAGTAAGGAAATGAAGATACTTAGATAAATCAATATTAATATTAAATTTAATAACAACAAATATAATTTTATTTAAACTGAACATTAATAAAGGCGACAATACATGACGAAACTGTCATCTTGACATTTGTTTTCTAAATGTGAATTTAAATTTTTTCAATTGTCAGTAAATAAAGTATGTAATTTTATTTGTGATGTCAAATAATAATTAATGTCAATAAAATGAAATAAATTATGTCAATAAAATAAATAATTAATGTCAATAAAATGAAATAAATTATGTGAATAAAAAAAGAAATATGGATTACCTGGGTACTGTGTCCTGTATCTAGTGATGTGATTATTCCATTGGCATGCTACATAGAGATGTCCGTTGTCCCAGAATATGGCAAATGGACGATGTGATATTCCCTGTGTGACAATGGACACAAGTTGACATTCAGATGTAAGATGGTGAACACAGTCATAAGGGTCAAGATAGTTACACACATACAGACATCCATGTTGGTCTGTAACGATGCCTCTGGGTTCCTTCAAATCTTTATGTTTGTATCTATATTTATATTTACTGGGATTCTGGACATCATAGGCATAGACACCAGTATCAGGAGAGTCAACACCAACACTACACGAAATATAAATAATGCTGTCTTTTATCGATAAGAAAATCAACGGCCGGTTGTTCTTCACTTTACAAACCTGGTGAATGGTGCTGACAACATGTCCATCGGTACGGGACACAATACACCAATACACCGTGTTTTGTTTAATACCACATACAATAAGATCATCCTTGAATGACACAACTGCACGATACGAATCCAGTCTTCCCTGTACACGTAAATCCCTAGTCCATGTTATAACACGTGTGTTGTGTGTAGAATCAATGGACATAATTTTTATGACACCGTTCAACAGAATCACAGCGATTTCCGTGTCGTTGATAAGACAGATATCACGTGGTAATGACTCCAGTCTGCCTGACTCGTACAGTAACTTTCCATCCTGGAGACCGTAAAGCCCGACTTTATCCTCACTCCAGTCTATGACGAATATCATGTTTCTACAAACCACGATACCGAGGTACCAGGTCTCCTTTTTGGCTGTGGAAATAAAGCGAAATAAACATTAATACACATCTACACAAAAATACCAATATGTATACGTATATCAAAATGCTAAATAACTTATATACGTCGTCTTATCGTTACGATGAATTTAATTTCTGACAATAAACAATAGTTTTCATCGACATCTACGATTAATTATCATGTTTCCAGACAAGAAAAAACCCGCTTAAACAGGGGATACATATTTACATAGACATATGCGACTATTATCATTTCTTCAGACACGAAAAAAGAAACTAAAAAATCGCTTTATCATTCATTTAATTATATATCTGACCTTAAGTAAAGTCAACTTGAAACATCTGACAGTTACAATCGTCGTAGAGGTGTTATCCTTATCATCATCTTAATTATTATTATAATAAAAGTCACACAGGCCATGTATGCATGTATTCTGTTTTTACCAGTAATCACATTATTCTTGTTTGTACAGTATTTTAGTAAAGATATCAACTTTATCTTTAGTTTGACATTTGTACTGTGTTGATAAAAACAATACTGTACACAGTTAACTATAAGAAATAGTGTGCTAGTTACTAGTTATGTATGGTAACTGCCGTTGTCCTTCGTAATAAATAACATACATACGTCGTCTTATCATTACAATGAATTTCATTATATTTGTGACCACAATACCTCTGTATCAGGGTGATGGTCGGCTGTGGAAATTGATACAAATATCAATATATATATTTTCACGACAATTACTGAGATTTATACATATATCATGGATTTGCATGATATACAAATAATTAATACATATGAATTTAGTCTATATTATAACTTTAACTATCTGACAATCGTCGTATTAGTGTCGTCGTCATCATCATCATCTACTTGTTATTATTTCTGCAGAAGGGTTTTACAGCAGACATCACACAGAACCCGTAAGCACACTATTGTAGTTCTGTAGTTTTTCAGTAAACTGAAGATACCAACAATAGTGTGTTGACAGGTTCTGTGTGGAAACTGCTATTGTCCCAGAAGAGTTCCAAAAAATGTTATTGTGATACATACGTGCGTACATGTGTAATGCCCATTAACGCCTCTAACATCGTTAAAACTGTACATATAATTGACTATCATTTCACTACTATATACTATCACTTCATTTCAATAGAGTATTGTAATAAATAAATAAGGTAATACGTGTGTAATATCACTGAACTGGTCCTACATAGACATTGGGTCAAAAATTGTCCTATGGATGTATGCTGACACTTTTAGAGTTGAGATCACGATTTTGCGTGTGGGGCTAAGGGTCATTTTACATACATGTCAAATAACTATTGAGCTGTATGCATCACGTCTCAAAATATTAGAACTGAACCCTTGGTTCTCTGCCCCTGGGTTATGTAATATAAACTACTTAAATTACCATGACAAAATTAGACACCGGATATACTGGTTAGAGACCAGTTCTTTTTAATTTTTTCTCTGCGGGGGAGGAGGCAAGGAAGGATGAGAAAAGCTACCCGTAAATGTTTTCTTTCGAAAATATGAAGAATTTAATCCCGATAAATGATATTTCTTTCATTCTTAGAAATATTGTTTAACCATATTATACAGCGCTGGCCATACAAACGGAAGGGTGGATAAAAACTAGCTGCAATAATAATAATAATAATGATAATAATAATAATTATAATAAATCATTCATGTAATATTGTCCTGCCAAGTGCAACATTAAGTCGCATCCTTATATGTATGTACTACCCTCAGGATTTCAATGAAAATCCCTGTTAGAAAAAGTCTCCATGCATTCCTTCTTCCTGTTATCGTCTGCTGAATATTAATCACAGTGGGCTGTTTTCCTTGTGTTATGATCCTTACACTACCAAGAACGCTGGCGGAAATTTACCATATGAATAAATCCATACGTTTTGGTAATTTCATTACACATGGTTTAGGTTCCGCTTGCTGCAGTCTTTACTTTAGAACGATTTAAGTGCAAAATGTGAAGATATTTTGCTAAAACATTAGAGGAAAAGATAAGAGATTCTTTTCTTGCAGTGCTAGAGCACAAGGCTGATGATGTTACAAGGCAGCGCGCGACATGCGTCACAAGATATAAGGTAGCGATATATTCTGCAAGTTACAGATTTGAAGGAGCGCGCGTCTTCTACTGTATGACAAGCTCCGCCTATTACAGCGCTCTCTGGGAAAATGTAAATGTCAAAACATCAGACAAACAGAACGGAAAACAAATTATATACAACGCAATGTTTTAATGTTTGCAGGTAATGGTAGGTTAGGCTATTTTACGTATAAAACAAAAATACCTTTGAAATATAGATATAAAACTGAGCCCGGACTATGGACTAACCGATGCAGTTTTTGTTTACTTTTCTCAACATTTATTTCGGTAATTATTATCCTACACAGTGGAATCAAGTGCTAAGGACATATAATTATTTTTATGAAACATTAAAAATAATTATCATCATTTATCTTCATCAACAGCAGCAGTATGAAATTAATTATCAACAGGAGCAGAGAGTGGTCAAAATCGCTCGCCTGTACCGAATACTGCCATTTCACTTCTGTTAGCGTTTGTTTTAGTCTCGGGCTGTAATGTGAGAAACCTCGCCAGTAGCTTGCTTTGGGTTTGTGGTGCAAACAGGTGCTTTCCCGGGTATTTCCTACAACAATTATACTGCCAGCCATGTATAGCCTATCATGCGCTGAAAAATGGCGTTGAACCCAAAACAATACTAGTATATCTCCATCATGGCCATGGAATATTTACTATTAGCATCATCGCCATTAACTGTTGTTTTGTGAAAACTCTTAGTCAACATTGAAAGGACTATAAAGTAATAACTATTCACGGGAGTAGCAGAAAGTGTCACTTTAGAGGCAAACGCGGAGAGGGGAACCATGCTAAATTGGGTTTAAAGATTAAAGAACCAGGTGCGAAACTAACATTAGGCCGCTATTTAAAACAAATTATTGTTTGACTAGAGTACTAAGTCAAGCAGATTCTCTTTGTTTAGTTTCTAAAAACCTATGCCAGGCAGAATTAGTTGGTGTGTTCGATCCAGATCTAAATATGTTACAATTCTGCTAACGTGCTGTGAAGTTTCATTCATCAATTTTTATACAAATTTACAATATTGACGTCTCCACTGGCATATTAATATTTGCTCTGACCGACCTGTTTTACCCTATACAGAATTACAATTGGACATCTTCACTAGCTATGATATATTGATAAATACACTGACCGACCTGTTTTACCCTATACACAATTACAATTGGACATCTTCACTAGCTATGATATATTGATAAATACACTGACCGACCTGTTTTACCCTATACAGAATTACAATTGGACGTCTTCACTAGCTATGACATATTGATAAATACACTGACCGACCTGTTTTACCCTATACAGAATTACAATTGGACGTCTTCACTAGCTATGATATATTGATAAATACACTGACCGACCTTGTTTTACCCTATACAGAATTACAATTGGACGTCTTCACTAGCTATGATATATTGATAAATACACTGACCAACCTTGTTTTACCCTATACAGAATTACAATTAGACGTTTTCACTAGCTATGATACATTGATAAATACACTCACCGACCTTGTTTTACCCCTCAAGGTCAACATTCTTGAAACAGACGGAAATCCGTAAATACCATCCTACCCAGTGGAATCATAGGGTTATTCTAATTTTTAATTAACAACAGTTCCACCGTTGCCATACAATTGTTATCATCATCCTTAATGTTGATATATGCGTACTCTTCTCAACCTTGAAAAGGACTATAAAGTAATTTTTCATGGGATTTTTTTTATTTTTTTATTTAAACAAATTAAAGTATTTAGGCATTATATTTTCCTATAGAAGGTGTACCTTCTTAGCGCAAGAACCTTTACTAGAACAAAGTAGAAAATTATTTATACATAACATATAATTTTGTTAATTTATCATCTTCTCTTCCATGTGAACTTTTTCACATGTTCTGAACTGCAGCTATATTCTTATGTAAGTGAAGTGCGGAGTTCTAGAAATGCATGCGCCATTTCGCATTGTCACTGCATTGTACGCAATTGACGACACAAAAAACGATCATCTCATTAAATAAGCTATTTTCCACGAAGAAAAAATAATGATTTCTAAGAAGAACTCTATATTCAAGAAAAAAGAAAAAGACTCTGGTGTTTAAGAGGATTATTACTTTCTATGTGAAAATAAAAACAATTATTTTCATCAAACACACACACATTTGTAAGAAGATTATACCTTTTTCATAGACGTTAACGTTCTATCACGAAAAATGCACTTCTGTTTTGAAAAAGATAATTTCTCTTAAAAAGTTGATACAGACATGTAATAGGCACCTTTTCGTAAAGAAAGTGACATTATTCACTTTTTCACAGCTTTGAATTTGCATCGGCATAACGAGTCACTTTTCAGAATAAATGTGAAATTATCAATGACAGGGATATACCGATATAAATTTTTAAAAAGTTGAAAATTGAGAATATTTTACCAAGAATTTACTAAGCACAGTTATCTTGATGGAATGTTTGAAACTTAGCAGTGACTGACAAATGTTCTTTGGACGAAAACTTGTGTCAGTGGGATAAGTTCTTACATTTAGTCCAGTTATGTGACATCATCTTAAATAGATGGGAAACTGGTTCCAGAGGAAGTAAATGAAACATCATAATGTTTCCGCATCTTGATTTATTTCTGTACTAACATCAATATCTTTTATTTAATAGTAGATGGAATACCGTTCTGAATATCAGCAGTTCCAGACCCAGGTCTGATATGCCATATATACAACTGTAATTTTTTTACCGTCATTTTTAACAGAATTTCATTAAAATTGATGATTCAGTGTCTTGATTGTTTATTTTTTTCGGGCTAATCAACAAAGTAAAATTTATATACTCACATTAATGTTCACATCTTTTTTTCTTTTTTTTTACATATAAATATGTTGTAAAATAGTTTTGTTAGAAAAAGATCCCTATAGGATATATACTGGAATGTCAAGCGGCATCTTAAACTCACCCTCTCTCTGTGACTCTCGCTCTCCACAAACATACTTACGAAAAAATTGCCACTTACGGCTACCTTTTACTTGCCGCAAAGTAACGTAAAAGTGAATTTAATAAAACAAAAGTGCGTAATTCTCGTTAGTGAAACACCCGTAATCACGTACGGATGTCGTATGCAAAAGCCTAAGAAAATATTGGGCGCTTGTTATTTTGTGAAATTGTGTCTCGTTTCACGACGCAGCTTAAATTTACGCATCCAATCTTCGTATGTTTTAAACGTAAGAAACTCTTACGCCGTTTCGCAAGGGTGTTTCACAAAAATATCCGTAGGAACATTTCGTACGTCTAAAAGAAAACGTTTGTGGAAGTTACTCTTGTGTATGGGAAGTAGATAGGAAATTAGTAAAAGGGCAAGGTAAAAATGACGGCGAGGAAGATGACGATAACAACAACAATAACTATAAAATGACCCCAGAAATATCGGGTAAAATATGTCGACCTATTGGTCATACTAATGAAATATAGGTATTATTTAAATTAAAGATTATAGTGTGTGCGTGTGCGTGTGTGTGTGTGTGTGCGCACGCGCGCGCGAGCGCGCCGGATTGATGATTTTGTCGTGCCCAGACAATGTCTGATTTGCTATTGTCAGAGATCCAATACCCCTTCCCCTGTCCATAATAAAGCCTTAAAACCGGACGTTGAAGATATACAAATATTAATTACTTTTTAAATACATTTTTTAAGAAATCCAGATTTCCATCCTTTAAAATCTGTCGCTGCCTGAAGTTTTTCCGCCCTAGGTAGTTGACTTGTCTGCCTAATGGGTAAACAGTAAGTGTGTGTGTGTGTGTGTGTGTGTGTGTGTGTGCGAGACAGACAGACAGACAGACAGACATAGCGATAGAGAAAGAAAAAGAGACTGTCGAGCTAGAAGTCGATGAATAAACATAATTTAACTTACTTTTGAAGGAAGAGGTTAAGCCATACTTCTTTAATTATCTATATCAAAATTGTTACCTAATCACTTTGCTATGTTGACCGACGTTTATTTCCTTAAAATACATGAGTGTACTTGAAGATCCTCATGCTGTCATTTCTAGAGACAACCCAGCAGAGTCCACCATTATGGACGAGAAAGCTAATATGACGTTATTAAATTCTTTGCATCAGTTACATCCTTCCTCTACATCCTTCCTAATTTATTTGATATTCATTGCAATCCTAAGAATAGAATTTCAGTTTGGTTTTAACTTCACTTCTGCTTCAATTGTTTTGCACTGTAAGACAAAAAACTGAAGAAAAAATAGATTATTGCTGTACCAACTCCTCCTTTGCAATAACATTACATTTTATACTATGGGACGTGACGTAGATCCATTCACAATTTATTGATATTTACAAAGGACGGTGACGGAGATGAAGATGACAAGAACAATACCAAAACAAGGACCAAACAATATCGGGCAAACAATGGCATAGCTTATGGGTCATATGGAATGAAATATAGGCATTATTTATGTATAAGAAAATTAGATGCATATCTGTGTGCGTGATTGCTTGCGTGTTTATGCAGTGACGGAATTTTGAGATTGTCTCCCATAGGCACTCTAAGAGATTCAACACCCTTCCCCCACCCCCACCACCGTCCAAAGTAAAGCCTTCAAACCAGAATCTTTACGCCTTTAAATAATATAAAAATTATACTAAATGTGTTTTATGTGCAAAATAAATACCTTTTTACAAAAAATTCAACATTATCATACTTTAAAATCTGCCGCTGCCTGGATTTTCTCTGCCCTTGGCAACTGCCTTGTCTGCCCAATGGGAAAACAGTTACTCCCAGTGTGTGTGTGTGTGTGTGTGTGTGTGAGAGAGAGAGAGAGAGAGAGAGAGAGAGAGAGAGAGAGAGGGGGGGGAGATTTACAATCTTGTAGAAGATGAATATACATAATTTAACTTGCATTGAAGGAAACGTCTAAGCCATACTTCCTTAGTTATATATCGGCCTATCAAAATGGTTATCTAATCACTTCACTATATTTATCGACTTTTACTTCCTCAAAACCATAATTGTACTTAAAGGTTGTCATGATTTCGTTTCCAACGACAAACCAGCAGTCCACCATTATAGCTGAGAAGGTAAATATAACATTATATGCAATCCTCTGAGTCAACTACGGCCTTCCGAAATTATCTCATATTCATCTCAATTCTGAGGACAGAGTTTTAGTTCGGTTCTAATTTCACTTTCGCTTCATTATTTGGACTCAAAAAAACGAAATTCCGGAGACAAAAATTCACCTTTCATTCGTGCTTTTTCACCAAGCTGTGTTTATAGCCTCGTCAAACCTTGGAATAAAATTACATTGTATGCACTGGGCTGTGACGTAGATCCACTTTGTTACATCGGGGGATCGTCTCTAAATGATTTTCTCTCTCTCTCTCTCTCTCTCTCTCTCTCTCTGACACAGACACATATACTTCATAAATAATATCAACACAGGATTAACTTCAGTTAATTACCATATCTCATTAATATTCTTTAACTATATAAAAAATAGTTTAAATATGTAAAATATATTTAATGATACAACATTAAAAAATTCGATAAACTATTATTTTTACGTCTGGAATTATTAGATGGAGATCACTATAAACAATAAGCAGTTTTACCTTCTTACCTATTTTATCCACTATGGTCTACAAGTTCTAATAAGCTTATTACATGACTTCAACTTTAGAAACTATATATATATTTGCAGAACACATATGCCCTCCACTGATGAAAGTTATCAAAAAAAACTAAATGGCAATGAAGTCTGATCGAAGCAGGTACGCGTTTATATGAACAATTCCATCGATCTTCACTTGCCTACGTTAGTCATTGAAGGAATTTTGATTTGGCCCAGAACATCCGTACTTCTGTAGATCGGTCTGTCCATCTCAAGAAGATTTTTAGCAGCAGTGGGCAAGAACCATTTAAGGCACACACAACAGTGGACAAGAACCATTCAACGTACATTCAACAATGGACAAAAAACATTCAAAGTACATACAACAGTGGACGAGAACCATTCAACGTACATACAACAGTGGACAAGAACCATTTAAGGCACATACAACAGTGGACAAGAACCATTTAAGGCACATACAACAGTGGACAAGAACCATTTAAGGCACATACACAGTGGACAAGAACCATTCAAAGTACATACAACAATGGACAAGAACCATTTAAGGCACATAAAACAGTGGACGAGAACCATTTAAGGCACACACAACAGTGGACAAGAACCAATCAACGTACATACAACAATGGACAAAAAACATTCAAAGTACATACAACAGTGGACAAGAACCATTCAACGTACATACAACAATGGACAAAAAACATTCAAAGTACATACAACAGTGGACGAGAACCATTTAAAGCACATACAACAGTGGACGAGAACCATTTAAGGCACATACAACGGTGGACAGGAACCATTCAAAGTACATACAACAGTGGAGAAGAACCATTCAACGTAATACAACAGTGGACAAGAACCATTCAAAGTACATACCACAGTGGGCAAGAACCGCTCAACGTACATAAAAACAGTGGACGAGAACCATTCAACGTACATACAACAGTGGACAAGAACCATTCAAAGTGCATACAACAGTGGACGAGAACCAATCAACGTATACCAGTTAATTTTTTGCTAGCATTTTTTTATGCGTACGTAAAGGACCTGATTAGAAGTAGTGTAGTGGGGTAGTATAGGGTCTATGGGAATTATCATTGCAGACCCCTCCCACCCCCACCCCCACCCCCACCCCTTAGCTCATATAGGGTTACGATTGATAGTGTCAACAAATCACCCTGGGCTCAAATAGGGTCAATGGGAATTTTGTATAGGGACAAGAGGAATGGCACAGGTGGCATGACGTCACGGTACTGGTCACTTGCAGCAATGTAGCAAGGGGCTGACCTAAATACGCACAGCTACTCTAGGAAGGGACAAATACAATAGAGAGACAGAGACATAGACAACACATAGATAACACATAGACAGGCAAAGTGAATAGAAATATCTATCAAGGCAGTGGAGTGGCCCTGAAAAGGGCCTTTGGTTTTTTTGCTTCTATTGTCTCCAGTTCTTCCACCAGCTTCTTAATTTTCCAATGATTCCTTTCTTCTTCTTTTTCTTTTCTTCTTCTGGTATCCAGTCTGGATGTCCCATAGCTCTAAATTTTTGCTGTATTTTCATCCAGTTCTTATTCAGTCTGTCAAAGTTCGCTTTCTTTTTTTGGTTATCCTTCTCCTTTTTCTCTTTTGTCCATATCTCTTTGACTTTCTTCACCTCTTCTCCCATTACCTTTTTCATAATCTCTTCTCCTTTCTTTAATCCGTCTAAGCTTTGTTTGACAGAAGGCCACTCGGTTAAATGGAATATGTCTTCCAAATAACATCTGACTTCTATAACAATATCAATCACTTGTTTCAAAGTTCCCACTCTTACATATTTTAGTTGTATGAAGCCTCTCAACTTCTCCGCTTCCTCCACTATCATCCCTTGTAAGTCAAAACTGGCTACTTTCAGTCTGGTCACCAAGTCTTGGCTGCCTAGGAACCTCCATTCCTTTTAAAGCATATCCAGTATGTATGATCCATCCATCAACCAATACCAACTGTCTTTTAATGGGTTAAATACTTCCATCTTGATAGGTGTTGACTAGTCAACGTGGGTAGCCAGATTCACTAGCGTTCCGCGTTATATACGTCAAGCACGGACGTGAACGAAACATCCCTTACACTCACTTCACATATTATATACTATCCTCACCAACGACCGCGAATGCATAAAACACACACCTATTTACTATCCACACCAACGAACGAGAAAGCATAAAACACACACACTTATACTATCTTCACCAACGACCGCGAATGCATAAAACACACACCTATTTACTATCCTCACCAACGACCGCGATTGCATAAAACACACACCTATTTGCTATCCACACCAACGAACGAGAAAACATAAAACACACATATACTATCCTCACCAACGCGCGAATGCATAAAACATACACCTATTTACTATCCACACCAACGAACGCGAATGCATAAAACATACCATACCTACTATCCACACCAACGTACGCGAATGCAAACACACACACACACACACACACACACACACACACACATACCAGTAAAGGAGTGAGTGTTTATAGTCACACTACTCTACATTCGCACCAATTGGCAACTTGAATAGTCTCTCTTTTCTAGAGATTTGGTTAGCCTTGAGAAGGGCTGTATTTTTTTCTTGGAACTCCATTTGCACCTGGCTAATGGTTGCACCTACCAGGTCTGGCCCCACATACGCATCGCCGGCTCCAGTCCTGCTCCCAATTGATGTTTGTTCTTAGGAGTGCAGAGGGAGCTTGAGTGGCTTCACTATCCCAGTTTTCAGTGTGAGGGATAGTGAAGACTTGTTCCCTTTTTCTTCTCCTATGCCAGATCCGGGGATGATTTTGCTGAAGCTCCCACTCTTGCCGCTGTCTCTTCAATTCCTCCAAGGCCTCCTGCTCCCAGTTTTCTGTCTGGAGGACAGCGGATCTTGGTACAGGTTGTGGCTGACGTCGTTGTTGTGGATGTGGTTGAGGAGGTCGTACTGGTTGTGCAGGTGTCCTCACCTCAGGTTTGACCTCACACTGAGGTCTCATGAAGAGGTGAGGCAGGATCCCTCTTTTCTTTTCTTTCTCTTCTTCCTTCTTCTTTTCTCTCTCTTCTTCTTTTAACCTGGCTTCCTCCTGTGCCTCCCCCATAGCCAGCTCATCCAGGAGACGCCTGGCATGCTCCAGGTGCATCTGGAGTTCCAACAGTTTTTGTAGTCTGCTCATCTTCTTTTTAAGTTGACTAGTCAACAATGGTAGCCAGATTGACGAGTGCTCTGCTTTATATCCCTAGAGCAATAACGTGAAGGAAAACATCCCCTGGCACCAAAACTTACCATAACCAAAAACAAAACATCAAACGCGCGGACCTAAAAGAAACACTCACGTTTGACATTTTTACTTTTTACTTACAAACACAGACATGCACGATTTGACAAGACAGAGAAAACAAAGGGTGGATTTTTTTACTGACAAACGAAACGAAGTGCTTATGGACACACTTCTATTTATCTTTTAAAGACACAAACACAAATTTGTTTTGGCAAATTGAATTAGTATCTCTTTTCTAGAGTATTGGGGTAGCCCTGAAAAGGGCTGCTTTTTTGTTAACGGGAGTGATGGCAATCTTTTTTACTGTCTAAGATTGCGTTCCCGTCTGGCAGCAGGCTTTCCTATACGATACGGTCTGCTTCTGCAGAAAGAGAAGGAGAACTCTTTGGTGTCCACACGGCAGTCGACAAAACCTCTGTCTGGTTCTTGCTGCTCCTGTTGCTGCTGCTGTTGTTGTTGCTGTTCTCTCTGCTTCTGAAGTCTCTACTTCTCTGTCCATTCTTCTTGTTCTTTCTTGACTTCCTCTCTAAAGACCTCTTCTATCAGGTCTTGAGCTATGGATAACATCCTGACATTTTCTATCTCTTCAGGCTTCGGTATCAGGTTTATCCTGACACGATGTAAATTAACGTAAGCTTCGTTCAGCTTGGCTAGTCTGGAAGGCATGTTCATAGGTAGACGAGTCAACCATGGATGGCCAGACTGACTGACTGACTGAAGGATTATAATCGCATATGCACTCTGTGCTTCGCGACCGGTTATAGCCCTAGGCTGGGCCCTCGGAGGTGTGGGTATGGTGCCACCACTGCCTCTCGGAGCCCTAGGCTGGGCCCTTCGAGGCGTGAGTATTGTGCCCTCACGTCCTCCTGGGGGATATGAGTATGGTGCCATCATAACTCCCTAGTTTGCTTTCAGTTCACATACCCAGCAGCGAGCAGACACGTCCGTAACGAGGCAGATGCGGAAAGAGACCGGGAAGGGAGGCAGCGCAGAAACGGCAAAAAAGGGCCAAGGGGACAGCCACCCAAGGCACAACCAATACCAGCCACAAGGCGCTCCGGCCCAACGGCAAGGCCGGTTTTATTGTCAAATGTAGTCCAGTTGTACTAGTGGACTGCCCTATGCCAGTATTGTGTAAGTCACCTGTGTAATTTATCAAGGTTTCTTGAGTTATGAATTTGGTGTGTTGGGTATAGATTAAATTTGAATTTTGTGTACACAGTGTACGTGTCCGTTTTCCGACATTCTTTCCCAATCTGGAGGGAGGTGTGCCCTTCCTAATAATTATCCGTAATTGGTGAATGAGTTTGGATATTTTTTTATTTTATTTTTTTTTTGTCGAGGGGTCGAAAGGATCATGGTTGGTTTGTGTCGGGACTTCATAAGCCAAATTGAAGACCCTTGGTTGCCCATGTCGAGCTGTGCTCTCCAATACCTCCTTCTTGCGAGGATTAATTGCCGCTCGATATGGATTCGCTGTGCTTGTCCGGTAGGGTTTTTGTGGGGCAACAGGTAGAGCTTCCTGGACTGCCCCTTGCCTTTGAGTTTTGATGGACAACATCACATGGCCAGACTGGAGACCAACCCGCTTTATATGGTTCAAACGCGGACGCGCTAGAAAACATCCCTACTCGGTTTTAGTGTCGGAACGTTATGATAGCGAATGTCATGGTGAGGGACAGAGAGAAGTCAAAGAGCATATATTCACAGTGCATTTTGAAAACAAACAACAGATACATTTTTTCAAAACACAACATTTTTGTATTCAACCAACAATCAACTACTAACCATTAACAAGTAACAATAACATCAAACAAATTATTTTTGACAAGGTTGACAACATTGTGAAATCATGTGAGATTTCCATTGATGGAAGTCATGAGACCAATGATGTACACTACGTTTCCTTGCTAAAGACAAAAGATAGCCATAATGGTCACAAAACCATCAATCTACTTTCCATCGTTTCTAGAAGAGTGACGATCAAAATAAGTCACTAAATGTTCTAAAGGATATCCAAGACTGCGTTGATGAAGAAAATACACACAATATTGTCCACACGCCATGGAATCTGTGCCTTATAATTTCACATTATTGAATCGTGTCGTCTGGGCATTTCTTCTCGTAAAGTCAATGATGTCGTCTTCCAAAGTTGATTGTCCATACGAATCAAAATACTCCACACAATCCTCTTGAGGGAAGTAGACAGCAACCCAGTGAGTTCCTGGAAGATGACTTTCGTCCGTGTTGATGACATAAGCTTGATGGTCTTGAGGTTTGCGATGAGGTAGTTCATCTTTAGCGCACACGACAGGATTCCAAGAAGCAGTATACGAACTATTGTTCAAAAGGTAATAAAATTCCCAGGTATCCATTTTTTGTTGTGTTGTTTTTTTTTTCCACAGGTAATAAGTCATCAATTCAATTCTGACTTTTTGTCTGAAACGCTCTGTCAAGTAGCCGTTTCTTCGCCTTGTCTCCGCTCTCTGGGCTAAGAGAGATTCGATGCGATAGATCTCTAGAGTAGACAATAGTGTGCAGGAATCATCACGCAAGCCTTTATACCACTCATGCAAAACTGCTTCTTCTGAAATGAGACTCCAAGCGTCGTCCAGATACTCGTCCAATTTTTCTTCTTGACTCATCATCATACATTTATCGTGCTGAATTTGACTGGGATGATCGTTTTGACATCCATAACAATATTTCTTGGTCAATTCCGTAATTGTAACCGCCAGGTGCTTGGCAAAACAGGACACTAAATGTTGTTCTTGTTCTGGCCATCTGGACTTGACCACTACCTAGTCCTCTTTGTCTTATTCTTGGGGTTCTGTTTTCACGCTATCCTCCCATTCCATGTCCAAAGATTCTCTACTGTTCAATGAGGGATAGGAGTCTTCCATTGTTTCTAATAGTCTGGAATGACATCTCTCAAACTGTTGATTTCAATGGTATTATCGAATTCGGCATATAAGATGACGTTGACCGTCTCGGTGAGAGCTTCTGCAAATTGAAGTTCCACACGCAGTTGACCGGATTTTATAGGGTGGAAATGTCCCTCGTCGCTGCCTTGGTCTGGAATGAAATCAAAGGCCCACAAAGTGTAACCTCCTACATAATCTTCGTACGAAATACCGTGACTGGTGTTGGTTCCTAGTTGTCCGGTAGCTTCGTACAGGGACAAGTACGATCTCAAGTAATTCTTCTGGGCAAAATTAGGTTCGAAGGGTCTGGTACACATGGTCTTGCCATCGCGACTGACTTCGATCTTGGCCACTCTGTAGTGCTTAAACCGGAAAGGATTTTGATCGTGGGCTCCGTTGAGGGCTGCATTACTGACGATGCCAACGATTACACGTTTGGGTAACTGTCCTTGGAACAGATGATCTTCGATCTTGGATCGGAGTCCAGCAGCAATGGTGAATGTTTTCACTTCCACACGTCGTATCGGATATTTGGCGATCGATCTGCTCAGTGTGTGACTGATGTCGTTTCCCGCTCTAGGTAACACTTCTACGCGACGCACGTAAAGTCTGGCTTCTTGGATGATGGTTTTGTACTAGTTGGCATGAGCCATCAAATGGAAAGCGACACTGCTGCAATCGAGTTTCAGGCGAGTATCCACTCCGTTCAGCAAATACTTCTCTTGCAACCATATGTCCAAATGCAAACGATCCATCAGTTCTAAATTACGACCTTGCAGGATTTTCTTTCGACAGTCGTTAAAACCCACATTGTGAGGATTGTTATCGGCTGTCAGGACTGTGTCGTTAAACGTGTCTTCACCTGCGGTGTTAGGTTTCCATACCACGCAAGCATCCAGATGAGTGTTCTTGGCCTCTTTTCCGTACGTCAAGAGATTTTCTAGGTACGCTCGGTAAGGGTAAGTATCCATGCTACTGCTGACCAGTTTGTTATTCAAGTACAAATCCACTTCGCTGAACAAGGAATGCATGAAATTGTTGACGGGAGCTACTCTGGTATCGGCTCCTGGACTGGTGTTGTCCGTTTTGATCACTTTCAGTTTCAGGTACAAGTAACTGCTATTCAGATCGAGATAATCTTCCGGCTGTCCTTTGATTTCAAACTCGATGGGAGCTGAATCCGTCAAAGAGGAGACGGGATGAAATTCGACCCATTTGGATTATTGTATCGTCATCATGGTGGGTGGCATGGCAAACAGATCCAGTTCCGACTTGGAACAAGCGCAAGACTCTCGGTGCATGATTTTCTCTGATTTAATAATCAAAAACGTCTAACTCTCGGACGGTTTTTCTTTTCTTAGACTTTCTAGCTCTAGAGGTGTGAAGTCCTCTGAAGGGGTGTCTTCGTCGTCTTTTTCTACCTTGTCCTTGCTGTGGCGTCAGGAAAGCAGGAATGCCGACTCGGCATCGCTCAGGGCATTTATAGGAGTTTCTCGTCAGCCCAAAATGTCTTTGCCCGTTTGAAGCAAAACATTTTTGCCTGCTCTCAAGAAAGCTTCTTTGGGGTTTTGTTTGTCAATGATGAAATTTTGGAGAAATTCTTTACCGTGCGTCAACGCGGCATCTTTCAAGGCGTGCAATCCCCGTGTCACCATCGGTTTCAAAACGGGAGCCACTGTATGAAAGGCTGATTTGAGCATATCTTCTAAACCATGTCCTCGTTGTCGAGCGACTCCTTGGTACACAGGATACATGACTGACAAAAGGTTAGAGTAATCGTTTTCGAAAATGGAGTTTCACTGTGACTTTCTCTTTGGTGAATGGAATATTTTGTCCCAGATCTCCTTTTGTAGTAATGTTGACAGTGTCGAAATACGACTTACTGACGTGCAAATAGTGAGGATGTACAAATTCGCAGTGAACATGATAGGTGTTTCCACCTTCCTCGTCAGCATTCGTGACAGAATCCACTTTGAATGGAATGACACGCAGTAACGGTACGGAGGAGTATCCCACCACGTTGTACTCCGCCACATAGGAGTACACAAAAATCAAATTCAGTCCATGGTTCATTTCTACAGGGAATCTAAATATTTCGCAAAATCTGAATTACTGGTCACGGCTGGTATTTCGCTTGCAATCTTGATCAGCTTAGGGTCTCCACCCAAAATGTTATACAATTCAGGACAAAATGTAATGGCCAATACTTTGTCCTCTGAAAATTTGATGAGTAGGCGACGAGATATTTTGTGGTAATCGATCGTGACACTTTTTCTGGTTTTCTACAAGACTTTACCAAACACGTTAATGAACCTGTCAGCCACAGTGTTCACCAAATGTTGACCACTAAAATAATAGCCTGAGGGAATTTTCAACCGAAAAGTGGTTTGTTTAGTTTTGGGGTCTTGTGATTTCATAGAGTCAGCTACACTGCTACGTTCATCCAAGTGTTGTTGCACTTGCTCGTCATGAACTTCTACCGTAAAAGTGTTTTGATTTTCGATGATGTTTTTGATTTGTGTAGGGTTAGTCATTTCCACTAAACCCACTTCCCAATGGGCTTCGTGATCCAATTGGATGGCCTGAGGTAATCTGGCCGTGTAACAGTACAGAGTGTTATTGGGAAACACGTACATGGAACTGTCACTGGGTAACGTTAAGTAAAATTGGTTGTTCATAATTCCAGAGTTCTAGTGTCCGAAGGGTCACTGGAAGTCAGAGGAGTGTCTAAAAGAGGATGGTTAGGGTGACTGTTGGATGGGGGACTAACGTTGGACACAAGGCCCCCGTTGTTGTTGTTTTCGTTAGAGGAATATTTCAGAGACGGATTGGGAAGAAGGTAACCAATGCAACTGCTAAGTAAAATGGTCCACAATTGTTTGTCTCCTTGTTGTAAACTCAAATTGGCAATGGCAGTACCGATGACACCATACACCACAAAGATTTGGCAGAAAAAGACGATTTGCGTTTTAGGCACATCTTCTCCACACCACACCCACAAGGGTTGCTTTTGTAGATCTTGCAGAGAAGAACTGGGGGAAGGAGTGGTTACTGCAGTAGCTGAGGCTGTGTTGAAGGGCATGATGGTCACTTCTTTTTATAGCCGATGAGTTGCGAAGCTTCGATCCAAGAGTCAAAAAGGGGGAGGATATCCTTTCCAACGCACTTTGACTTCTTTGACACGTCGTTTTCCCACTTTTCGAGTTCTTCGATCGAGAATGCTTTCGGTCTCGTACACGTCGTCTTCTTTTTTGGTCACACGTTGTAACTCGGGCAAGTGAAACGTTCCCTTTAACACTTCCCCGTTCATGTCTTCCAATTTATAGACGGGAGGATGACGGCCACGCACACGTTCGGTGACACGAAACAATTCGGTAGTCCAATTGGGTAAGTAACCTTTGTCGAAAGTGCCTTTGGTTTTGCCAATGCATACCGAATCTCCTGATGCCAACACTCCACCTTTCTTGGGTACAGTCACTGTCGGGGACGTACCAAACAGGCGCTCGAAGACGGTCACTTCGTTGTCGGGAGTCACTTCTTGGGGGGCACGCCCAATGCTCCGATGGTAAGATTGATTGTACGATTGGACGAGGTGTGGCAAGACGTCGACGTACTTGAGAGTGTGTTGATGCGTAAAATATTTCCACATACGTTCTTTCAAGGTGCGTTGAAAACGTTCCACGATGCTGGCTTTGGTTTCGGGATTCTCGGTGGTGAAAAATGTATGGCACGTTTCTTCAATTCGTTTTGGAAAGCTTGGTTCAGAAATTCGGTGACTTTGTCAGTTTGCCATCGAAGAGGGTGACGCCCACTTTGTTTCAACACCAGTTGGAGGGCTCGCACTAACTCACTGCTCGATTTGGAAGTCAATGGCACGACCCAAGCAAATTTGGAAAAGACGTCGATGACACAAAACAAATATTTGTAACCACGATTGTAGATGGCCAAATGAGAGACATAGGCTAAATCGGCTTGCCATTGATGATCGATGCCTTCCACTCGGGTGCGACTTCTGGAAAATTTTCTTCGAATGGGTTTGTGTAAGGTGTACGTGGCTTGTTCTTGTAACCAGCATTGCACTTGAGGTAAACGAACACTTTTCAGTCGAGTTTTGGCAGCACGATACAATTTCTGAACTCCTCCGTAACCTGCAGGATGGGATGGACCGTAGTAAATGCTGGCTAACACCTTCTCCATTTTTTAATAAGTGATCCACTCCTCGCTGATGGTACTCTAAAGTGGTTTAGAAACGGTTTTACGTGTCCGATGTGCCACAGGAGTAGAAGTCGAAGGTAGTTTTGGTGGTAGTGGCGGTGGTGGCATTGGTGGTGGTAATGGAATGGCTTTGGTCTTCTTTTCTTTTTTCACTTCTGCTTTCCCTTCTTTCTTTTGCACTTCTGTCGAAGGTGGAGTGGACATCATCTTTTTAACCCAAGCTTTAAGTTCTTCTCGTTGCGGTGTAGAGGAAGGGGTCAACAAGGACGCTGCAATCTTACTACGGATGGGAGCTGCTGACGGTGTTTGAAAGACTTCTCTTGCCTCTTCTTCCTCAGGCAACCTTGGGGCTGCATCTTTGTCCACTGGGAGTGGTAGTGGTGGTGGTGGTGGTGGTGGTGGTGAGCTTTTCATCAGAGCCTTAAAATCTTTCAGAGTGGGTAGAGCTTTTTCGTCTAAAGCTTTCTGGTGAAAGAGTTGCAGTCGTTCCAACAATTTTTTTGCGATTTTTCCGTTTCTGACAAATCGCTGCGATCCATCAAGGATTGCAATTCGTATTGTAACTGGGACATCTCGGTCAAATGAGGATTGGGAGGTAAATGTGGGGTTCGTTGTTCTTGCCAACTACGGTATTCCATCCATCGTTTGTAAGATACTAAAGCTAGTTTTCGTCCTTCCATTGGATTTCAAGGATCACGTCTGAGATCTTTTGACTCCAGAGGTCCCTTTAATCTTCTTGGATCTTTTTATCTTCATCCTCCCAAGATGTTTCCCAATAGTCCTTTCAGCAAGGGTCCTCCTATTGTTCGTATTACTCCTTTCAGTAAGGGTCCTCCTATTGTGCCCATTTCTCCTTTCAGTAACATGGGTAAAAAAAAGGACAAATTCCTCCGCGTTGCACCAACATCTTTTTCGTTTGACCAATGGGTATTTTCTTTTGGACCATTTGGCGAAGAACGTGTCGAAGTTTGGCTAAGCATTCTTTCTGGTGTTTAGACAAAGATATTGTGCCTTTCAAGACATTCAGACAACATTCCCACACAGTATCGATGACGTCTTTGGAGGCAGTTTGAATGAGTTTTTATCGCATGGGTGGAGGAGCTTTGGAAAGGACAGACAACATGTCCCAGTGTTTGGCTAAACGAGGTGGCAGTCCTTTCCTTTTCTTTCCTTTGGGGGTAGAAGAGGAATGACTTTTTTGGGGTGACATCTTTCTCGGTTGGATCGTTGGTTCCGTGGCACACAGCAAAATATACACTAACGTCGATGACTTGTCACACGGTCTTTTATCCTTTTTGGGGGACTATTGCTTCGTCGTAAAGGTGACGATGTGTTTTCCAAAATCACCAAAGAATCCTCCTCTTTGGTGGCTCCTCTTTTTCTTTGGACGAGTGTGCCTTTTCTGGGGGTGACGTCTATGTTTGACTAAGCGTTTTTTTTTCGGATGACGAAACTGTCTTTTTCTTTTTCCTTTCTGGACAGAAGAACGACAATGAGGAGACATCTTTTGGTGCACAACATGCACTGAAGTCCATGACTCGACATGCATCCTTTTATCTTTTTGGTTTCTTTAGGAAGTTAGAGAACGCGTTCTCTAACTTTGCAGCGTGATTATCTACTAACTTATCCATATTAATGTAGCATCCTCCCCTTTGGTGGCTTCTCCTTTTATTCCTTGGACGAGTGTGTCTTTTCAGAGGGTGACGTCGATGTTTGGCTAAGCGTTTTTTAGGATGACGTGACTGTCTTCTTCTTTTTTCTTTTCCTTTTTGGACCGAGGAAGGAACAGGATGGTAACGGTGTGCACTTCTTGGAGGGGACATCTTTTGGGCGTGCAGCAGCACAAAAACACCGATCCGTATTGTTTGCCTCAGGTCTTTTTATACTGGAATGCGTCGCCACTGATTGTCTTTACGTCGTATCAACTTGATGACAGGCAACACACGTCGTGGAGGAGTTCGCAAGGCACTAAATCGGGGCAGTTTTTGCTAGGACAAATCCAGTAAACTCTGTAACACACCCGTTCTCTCTTGGACTTTGATTTTGGGGGCAGGTACTTTGTGAACAGCGGCCACTGCCGCTAAAGAGGAAGAGGGTGTCACCGCTGGAGGAGAAGTTTTCGGATACACTCTCTTGCGGGTAGAAGCTGTATTCTGTGGACTTTTCTTTTTCTTTTTCTGAGGCTGTGACCTGGTCTTGACACCGTTGCTCTTTTTCATTTTCTTCTGGGTACGTTTGGGTGTGGCTTTCTTCTCGGGAACGACTTTGGGCGCATTCCGATCCCATTTTAAAAGGGAAAGAATCATGACACCTCCTAGAGAACCGCTTCCTCCAGGTTTCAAAATGATTTGCTTTTTGGTTTGAGTGTCAATGCGAGGATCGGCTAGTTGCGTCAAGGCGACTTTGTTTCTCTCAAAAAAAAAATTTTTGGTTTGATGTGTGTTACGACCCTGTAGTTAAATTACATATGTGTTAAAATTTAAATTCTTCTAATTCTTTCTTTCATTTTTATTTTATTTTTACGTCATTAAATGTAATTATTATTGTGATGATTATGTTTGCATGGGTCTAATAGTTTGTTAGAAACATCGTATTTATTTAAAACGTAAATGTGACTCATGTAAGCACGAGCTTTGTATGATAGTAAATTCGTCGCAAGTAAATATTCAGCAGTAGCTATGTAAATGATTGGCTGATACTTGTTTAGGCTTCGTAATGTCCAGATGGATTGCGAAATCACACGTATCCTTCGTGCGTGTATACATGAAACGACGTATTAGTTTCTTTTATATGCTTAGTTATCTGTAAGAAAGTCAGTCGTAGTCGTAGTCAGTCATACTTCAGAGTCACATCATAACATCTTACAGAGTTTATAATACCTTAAGAAAGGTATTTCTGTGCTGGAAAAAGTTGTGCATTCGTACGAGGAACAACATGTGTGTTGTTAGTGGTGGTAGCTGTATTTCATCTACTTTCTAAATAATTATTTTCCCTGGAGAACAACACTTCTGGCTTTGGACAAAGACATTTGATGAAATTATTTCTAAATCGGAGCAGAACAATACAAATTGTGCTTTACAGTGAAAATTCTGGACATTCTGTGTTAGCCTTCGTCTGACGTCATCATCCGCCATCTTGGATCGGAACTGAGATACAGACTGTATCAATTTAGAACTGTTTATTCACAGGACTTATGCGTTTTCACAAATTTAGAACATATTTTTGGATCCTCTTCGTAAATCGTAAGTCTTGTTTCACATATTTACCTTTTCACCGTGTTTTCTAGGGAAATAAATTATTTTTGTTAAAATTTACAAAGCTTGTTGTCTTCACTCTTTCTTTGTGTTACTTTGAACGAGCCGATACGTAACATGTGGAATCTGAATGATGCCTTGCAGTAATTGACGTGCTGGCACCGTAAACCATCGTAAGACTTCTTTGAGATTAGCTTCTAAGACACGAGCACGTACTTCTGGATTTTTTTTTTGCGACTGATACCATACAAGGCACGAATCAGTTTAATGGGAAGATGAGACAGAAGGGACGTCATGTTGACGATGTGTGAGACAGAGTGAAGGTGACAAAGGTTTTTATAGACTTTTTTGGTGATTGTGATTAAATCGACGAAGGGGACATGTACACGACAGGCCCTCCGTCTTGGCAACTGTGGTTTACGTATGTAGCTCTACTAGTTACACCTATCAATCATACACCAAAATAAAGGGAATTAAACGTTATTTTAACAAAACTTAAGATATGCAAGGTCTTTTTTATATGAAAAAAATATGGCCAATATAACCAGTGAGGAAAAACCCGAGAAGTTCTTTTCTTTAAAAATCTAGAACTATGTAAACTACGAAACTGTAGAGCGCCACCTAAGAACAAGAACTAATATTGTGATGGGAAGAATACACATGTCAACAGCGACACCGAAAATCTCCTAGTTATCACATAGTCGCAATCGCTATCGGTCGGTTCATATATGAATAACAACACACTACAGCGAACAAAGCGAGTTCGGTCAGTTAAGCAATTGTAAATAATATTTATTGTTGTTTTAAATTCGCCCTTTCAGTCAATACAAATTGTTATACATCTTTTCTGTATGTATGTGTTTATTATGATCTTGACCCGATGTGTTATTATTTTCCTAAACTTGTTTCACAATTTACCAATCTATTTTTTGAATTTGAAAAAGTTTTCGAATTTTCTTCATTATTATTAGTATCTACCCCTGAATCGGAATGTGTAGAAACATGAGGTGCACATGCTTACGCCTGTTTATTATGATGAGCACTCAATGTTAGGCTTCGTTCATTTGTGAATTCTGTATTTGTGACGTTTGTATAACCATTGGACTGTATTAGCCTAATGTAGGTGTCACTGCATAAAGGTACACATATTTCCAATGAAAAGAAGTGCATTGCGGCCAGTTGCGAATTACCAAAATCTGACTGACATTTTGTTGTAGGTAGGCGGAATTTAAGGATTTATCGATTACGAAATTTTACTTTATAGAAATTCAGGCAAAGTGTGCTTTGATTTGAGAAACACACGGCCTTTCCAATACCTCATTTTTAATGACTGTATTAAAAGTATCGGTATGAAAATATTCACTGACATATTCCATTAAGTAACTCAGACTTTAAGTAACAAAAGATTATGAAATTTTCATTGACATATTCCATTAAGTATGTCAGACCTTAGGTAACAGAACAGTATGGAAATATTCACTGAAATATTCCACTAAGTATGTCAGACCTTACGTAACAAAAGAGACAGAGTTAGACTAATTTTCTGGTGGCAATGACACCGTATAAATTATATTATAATTTTTAGAGTACTTTGTTATTTCATAATTATCGGTAGCTAATTTTGATAGATTTTCCCCGGGTCTTGTATTGCTAGAAAATACGACCTTTCCAATCCATACTTTTATGGACCAACAAGTAGATCTCTTTGATTTCTGACAATACTGGTAGCTTTCAGAAAAAAAAGCGGAGATCTACTTCTTGGTCTATCAAATTTAATGAATGTGAAAAATGTATCAGTATACAGAGTATGAAAATATTCACTGATATATTCCATTAGTATGTCAGACATTAGGTAACAAAAGTGTATGAAAATATGGCCTGACTATTCCATTAAGTATATCAGATCTTAGGTAACAAAAGAAACAGAAGTGTGTCATCTAAATTTAAAATCTCTTTGAACATTTCATGATCGAATATATATTGCTTTTACTGAGTATAGTTGGGTAAAAAATACCCACAAAAAAAAAAAAAAATGATTGTATATACTGACGGGTTACTAAAAAGCAAATGGGTTGAAAATATAACTTATAAAACACTTACGGTTTTTTAGTGTCACTCCCCCAACATTAATCAGACTGCAGCCATTTTCTTTCTGTTCCCCAGTAGCCATTTGTTCGTTTTAACAGATTGTCGTTGAGAGTTTTTGGCTCCAAGTAAAGTAAGCCATTGATCCAACACAATTCTGACGCAAGGGTTAGACTGAAAAAGAGCAAATTTGTCATGTACATACCCAATATTTTATTTTTCACATAGTCGGTATACTTTGCCTATAGTGTGTGCAGTATAATATTTTTGATATTATACATGTGAACATATCACGTCATGTGATTCTGGTTGGTTCAAATAAGCCCATGAAATTATTGTGCAGCATTCTCTTTACTGATTGGCTGCGATCGTGGGAAAACTTTTTTAACCCCGCCTTCTGGGATTTTTTGTTTTCAATGAACATTTTGGCCGCCATTTTTTTATTCGACTTGCGAAAAGGAATTGGGGCAAAATGGTCTCATCTGTTTCAATATTGCCAATTTACCCCCACTGGGGTTTGTTATGTCATGTATAACATATCATAACATAAAAAATGGCAAAACCCCCAAGACAAGAACAATAACATGTAAAACTACCGGTATTGTTCAGATGATAGCGAGGGTGGGGGTGGGGATGGATGGGAGGTATATCTTTAGCATGGAATCCACCCTATATGCAAGCTTGGTTTAAATGTGAACTTACTGAAGGAATTAATCTCACTTTTGTCCACAGAAGAATGTGAAGATAAACCAGTCTCCCGAACTGTCAGAAATTTATCCAACCAGAGCATATTTATCGGTAACTATGTGATGCAAGTGCGACTCAAAAAGAGATTTGTTTACATCTTCTGTACAATTAATGTTCCAAAATCAAATACTGCAAATATCCGGTCACAAATCTATTACAGTAAATATGTGTATTTCTGCATCCGGTAATCTTCCTTTGACAAAAATATCGCAATAATGTAATGTTTAGTTGTGCTGTGGGATTTCAACGTACACTGGCACTGTGTTGTGTACGCCAACTCAAACCGGTACTGTGCACCGTATCAGACAATGTGACATCACACGCACTGGACATTTTGTGTTGACAAATGTTTTGTCTTTTGTAAAAATTTATGTTTATTTGGATGGACGCTTATTCTTTGATTTATAGTTAGCAAAAAGGTATAATATACTTTTACTATTTCAACTTTGTTTGGGACTATTTTTTACACACAACAAATGAAAGGTCTATCAGAATGAACGAAATTGATTCTTCTTTCTGTCTAAATAATTTCTACTGAAATAAAACTATGTAATAAAAAGAATCTCAATAATATATATAGAGGATCTCAAATGGGTAATGATTTAATATTAAATTTGTGAAACTCGTTAAATAATATCCAGCTTTTGCTCGCCAAGGCTCGCAAAATCTGGACATTATCCAAATCGTTTCATAAATTCAATATTAAACCGTTACCCATTTGAGATCCTCAGTATACATTATTGTAGGCATATCAGCTTCCTTGTAAAGAGCTTACAACAGAAAATCAGTCTTATTTTAGTGCAGCTGAAAACAGACGAAACGTGTTCTATTGTTTTACACTCAAAATGCAGAAAAGTATTCAACGAACACTAATAATGTAATACTGTTGTTATTTTCATTTGGAATTCATCCGGTGCACCACAAACTCTATCATGAAGTACAATGCAGACAGAAGAAAAGATGTGCGCAGAAATGGGGGGATAAGTGGTAGATGTAAATACTGTGGATTTGGAGTTAGTGGTGGGTGTCAATACTGTGGATGGGGAGAAAAATTTACTGTAAATATTGTATATGCGGAGATAAGCGATGAGTTTACATACTGTAGATGAGGACTTAATGGTCAGTATAAAGACCGCGGATGGGGAGTTAGTGGTGGGTGTAAATACTGTGGATGGGGATATTAGTGGTAGGTGTAAATACTGTAGATGTGATGATAGTAGTGGGTGTAAATATTGTGGATGGGGAAGTTAGCGGTGGGTGTAAATACTGTTGATGGTGATATGTGGTGGGTGTAACTACGGTGGATGGGGAGGTTTTGCATGGGTGTAACTACTGTGGATGGGAAGGCATTTCATGGGTGTAAATACTGTGGACGGGGAGGTTTTTTATGGATGTAAATACTGCGTATGATTACTGCTATAGAAGCTTCATCTAACCTAATTGACCACACATTCACAGGAAACAACGTGTGTATTATATTTTCCTTATAATCGCTCTCGTTGAAAATGAACAACTTTCTGAATATTAGATGACTAGGTGTGAATTATCTGTCATTTAATACGTGGACATCTGAGTGACTGACAATGTACATCTCTCTCTCTCTCTCTCTCTCTCTCTGCATACAATAGCCTAGGTTTAATAACCAGGAAAAAAAACAACGTAAATTCAATTAGGTAAATATAACAATTTAGTTTACTATGATTATGCAGATAGAAAAATACCTTCAGGTTTCGGCTCCACACCAGACTACTATGCGAGACAATTCGTGCATAAATGATTCATTAAATACTTCGAGGCGCAACAAGATAATATTTCATCAAGCATTTAAATATAGAATCTTGTCTGAACAATTAACAAAATTGTAAATTTGTTTATTATTCTGATGTAATTGCGAAAACAGAGTATTTCTTTTATGAAGTGATTTTTTTTTTTTTTTTTTTTTTTTTAACCATAGACATTCATCTTAACCATTCGCGAAACAGTATAGAATGTTGCAGACAATATTACATTTGCATGGTAATGTTTCTCTCTACTATGTCAAAACAGTATAGAAATTTGCAGACAATATTACATTTGCATGGTAATGTTTCTCTCTATTATGTCAAAACAGTATAGAATGTTGCAGACAATATTACATTTGCATGGTAATGTTTCTCTCTACTGTTTCAAAACAGTACAATATGTTGTAGACAGTATACTTTTACGTGGTAATGTTTCTCTCTACTATTTCGAAACAGCACAAAATATTGTAGACAGTATACATTTGCATGGTAATGTTTCTCTCTACTGTTTCAAAACAGTATAAAATGTTGCAGACAATATACTTTTACATGGTAATATTTCTCTCTACTATTTCAAAACAGTACAAAATGTTGCAAACAATATACTTATACATGGTAATGTTTCTCTTTACTATTTCAAGACATACTGGACTGAATGAAACTCAAGAGTTTGTCTAGAGATCAAACTAAAGTGAATGATTCAGTTGTGGTTTTGAAAATAAGTTAATTTGATTGATTTAAATGAATCTTTGGTTTGGTTTAGCTTGGCTTGGTTTAGTGCTTTACGGCACAACAACACAAATAGGTTATTAGTACACAACCATTTGGAGTAAGTGCCGGCGGTAGCATTCGAACCCACGCCCTTTCTGAAGTGAGTCCTACACGCTAATCACTGAGCCACCGCAGCTGTAATAAAGTAGAAATAAAACTCTCTCTCTCTCTCTCTCTCTCTCTCTCTCTCTCACACACACACACACACACACAGCGCGATCCAAACATCTGTTGCTTACTTTATAGTCTAAGTCTATAAGGCACGAGCTCTTTCACTCTACCTCTGAATATTTAGTGACAGACAATGCATTCCTTGACGGGAAACAGGTACGCTCTCTTTCACGCTATCTCTGAAAATCTTCGTGACAGAGTGCATTCCTTGACTGGTCATAAGGTACGCTCTCTTTCGTTCTCTCTTTCATTCTCCCACAGAATTTTTAGCGACAGAGTGGATTCTTTGACTGGCTATATAAGGTACGCTCTTTTTCACTCTAAAGTACCTCTGAATTTTAGTGACAGAGTGTATTCCTTGGCAGGCAATACGGTACGCATAGTGATAGACAGAGTGCATTCTTTGACTGTCCGTAAAGTACGCACAAAGACAGACCGAGTATTCATTGACTGGCTGTAAGGCACGCATAGTGACAGATTGCATTATTTGACTGTCTATAATGTACGCTCTCTTTCACATTATTTCTGAATTAAAGAGACAGAGTGCATTCCTTTAGAGTCTATACGGTACGCTCTCTTTCACTCTTCCTGATAATTTTTAGTGACAGACATAGTGCATTCTTTGACTGTCTATGAAGTACGCACAATGACAGACAGTGCATTCACTGAATGGCTATAAGGTACGCATAGTGACAGACAGAGTGCATGCCTTGGCTGGCTATGTAAAATGTAGTGAAATTCTAAAATCTAAAATTTCTTTTATTTCCCACTTAAATAGAACAAATAGAAAGAATCATCCTGTAAAGACTTTATGAGCTCTATTTTAGACCTTACATCTTGAAGCTATAAACTTTAAAATAGCTTTTAAACTTGTTGCGTACCTTATTATTGCTGGTATTGCACCCCCACCCCACCCCAAAATGTAGAACATTTTCCTCATAAGGTAAATTTTGTTGATGATATAAAATCTAGGGTTTAGCTTGTTTTGTGTTTGTCAAATATAGAACATTTATATATGGGTAGTCCTAGTTTTGGAACTGCAGTGTGTCGTAATACAAGTTTCTAACATATGAACTACAAGTTCCCCTCCAAAGAAAAAGACACCCATCCGCCCCCCCCCCATGTTATAGTTAAAAAATAATTTGAGTATGAGCCGTTATATTATGCAGTCAGTTGTCTTCAATCTTATAATAAAACACGAATTTAGGAAATAAGTCATTTATTACAGACGATTTTATTTATTTACTTATTAAAAAGATAACAATTTATACCTCCTTTTCTTCGTCAGCTGCTTTCTGACTACCGATAGAACGTTTTTTTTTTTTTGGCACCCCCTAGCCAGGGGCGTAAGTATCTAAACACAGGCCCCACAGCAAACTTTTTGTACCCCAGCCCCTTACTGTCACATTTTTTCCTCGCTGGGCCGGGCTCCCAAGGCGGCTGGGCCCCACAGCAAGCCTGTACCTGCTACAACGGTAGTTACGTCACTGCCCCATACCTAATCGCAGCATATTTACTGGTTAGACGTCACCTCAATTTGTTCTAATCGTGAAATATAATTAGTAGTATTTTTCTTTATCTTTTGTTTCCCTGTCCTTCCATTGCTTGTGTTTTTCTTATATACATTTGTTCGATCTTAATTGTTTTTTAGTTTCTTTAATACCTAAAGTAAAGACCTTAGGTTTATATTTCTCACCTCCTGGTATGTTTACCTGTGATATTTCTCTCCCTCCATGTATATTTACCTGAGGTCTAGTTTCCCTACATGGTGGTTCCTAATTGTTTGTTTTTCTTTAAGTTTGTGTTTTGTTTTTGTTTATGCGTACGTGTGTATGCTCTCTCTCTCTCTCTCTCTCTCTCACACACACACACACACACACACACACACAGAGTTGTGTTGTTTGGTTTTGTTAGATTGAGCATCTTTATCTACATTTCTTTTAAGGGAGTCTGAGAACTAGTGTAAGGGAACAATAAGATAGTTAAGTCAAAATTGCCAGCTTGAAAGTTGCTGATGTTTGTTGTAATCGTTGTACATATTTGTCTGTTTTTATTATTTGTGTTATGTTTTTTATGCTTCTTTTGGATGAATTAGAGAATGTTTTGTAATCGTTGTTGATATTATTTGTGTAAGTTTTTTTATACGTGTTTTGGATGAATTAAAGGATGTGAATTTGCAGAGTCCGATTTGGAGATTCCTTTAATTCGTTACTTCCCATGTTGGAAGAGTATACTCCCTTTTTTACTCTGCTCATTCTTGAATTTTACAATACTGCCAATAAAACCATACATGTTTTTACTCTTCTTTCGTCTGTTGTTTTTTGAACTATAATATTGTACTTTTTGGACATACGCCAAATCTCAAGTCAAACTCGCTGCTAGCAGAATTGTGTAATAATTTGAGATCCAGCATTTTTTGGGGGGGAGGGGGGCGTATTTCGGGGTGGGGTGGGGTGTCAGCAGATATTTTAGACAATGCAGCCTTCCATAATTTTAGACAATAGGTATGACACATACCAAAATTGTACCGCGTTTATTTGACAATAAACATAGCACTGCTTGTTTGAAACTGATGAATGAGAAAATGACAATAGACATGTATCGAACTTAGGATTTACCCTTGTCCCCAGAAACTAAAAAAAAAATAGCAACTTAATCTTAATTTCCCCTTGTCCTATAATACAGCAATAAAGGTGTCCTTTTATTTCTTTGTATACTCCACACTACTGCTACTAATGAGTTGTATGTTTTAATAATAATAATAATAATAATAATAATAATAATAATAATAATAATAATAAATCAATCGTCTACATCTAAATAATAATAATAATAATAATAATAATAATAATAATGATAATAATAATGATAATAATTCAATGGTCCACATTTAAATAATAATAATAATAATAATAATAATAATAATAATAATAATAAATGATTTTCATAATAATATTAATATTTCTCAATGATTTACGTAAAAAAATTAATAATAATTATTATAATAATGATTATAATAATAATACTTAAATAATAATAATAATAATAATAATAATAATAATAATAATAACAAAAAAATTCAATGGTCTAAATAATAATACATATAATAATAATTAAATGATCTTAATAATAATAATAATAATGATAATAGCAACAACAACAATAATAATAATTCAATTGTCTCAATAGTAATAATAATAATAACAATAAAAGCAATAATAATAATAATTCAATTATCTTAATAATAATAATAATGATAATAATAATAGTAAGAAAAAGAAAAAGAATAACATTGATAATAATAATAATAATGATAATAATTCATTGGTCTACATCTAAGTGATAATAATAATAATAATACTATCATCTTAATAATAATAATAATAATAATAATAATACAAATATTATTATTATTATTATTATTATTATTATTATTATTATTATTATTATTATTATTTGTCGAGTAAGGCCCCTGGTAAGGCTGGATATTAAATACATTATGTACTGGACAGTATATCGTTGTGTCTTATGTAAAACGAAAAAAACCCACCTAAAACTAGACTTAACTTTCTGTGTCACACACACACACACACAGACCAACACACACACACACACACACACACACACACACACACACACACACACGCTTTAATTTGGTGGTTTTAACAAACGGAAAACTAAAAATTAAAATCGGTTGATCAAATTTTGCCCAATACACTGTGCCTAGACTTTAAAAAAAATATCCAACTGTCAGAAGTATACTGACCTTGGGGGTAAAAGATCAGTCAGCGTATTTATCAATCTACAACAGCCAGTCAAGTAATCCGATTGTAATTCTGTATCAAATTTGATGAATGAAACTTCGTTGTACTGTAGCGGAATTGTAACGTATTTAAAATCTGGACCATACCAAACGTGTTTGTGTCATAATATTGTAACATCTGTTTAATAAAGCTGCTTTACTGAAGCCAGCTAGTAAGCTATACACGTGTATACAAGAAATCCAAACTATTTTAGAGTCCAGAACAACTCATATTTTCCAGATCGATAAAACTTAAACCAATTGCATTTCTCTCCAAAAATAGAACGAACATGTCGGGTCAGATTGAGAGTAAAATGTATTGTTACATACATACACGTCACATACGTAGCAATTTAGTCCATAAATGTACTGTACAAACATGGTAAAATGATACTGTACTAATTGATTGGAAATTTAGTCTTACTTTACAATGTTGTAAATCTTGTAGTGTAAATCCATGGCAAATCTTCTAAATATATTAATGTTTATTATTTTGTAGATGTAAAAAGATTGGAAAAGCCCTAATCCGTCCTCTTCATTTTAAGTGAGCGGAGCTTATTAAAAAAAAAAAATGTCAATTTAAACAAAATGGTCTTGACTTATTTTTCAAAGAATGTTTTCACTCTATTTCACACACACACACACACACACACACACACACACACACACACAAACTCCTCACTAAGTTAATTTCCCCATCCTGGGACGGGAATAAAACAAAACAGAGAAAAGTTGAAACAAGTTTGGGATGCCGCTGCGAGTTTCGATCTCGCGACCTCTTGTTTGGCAGCCGTTACGTACAGACGGATGAAAATGGGTGTTTATATAGGATGTTGAAATTATAACGTCATGGGGTTCTGTTCTAGTGTACACTGTTGCCTCTTATATCACTGTTACAATGTAGCTATGATTTTAAATTGCTCCAATCATCACCCTCTTTTGAATGATATACGTTATTATTCTTTGTTGTTTTTATCATCATTATCATTTTCAGTGTAATCATCGTTATTATTATTATTATTATTATTATTATTATTATTATTCTCCATACATAAAAGGAAAAAGGAGAGAAATCGAGGAAAACAAAATAACGTTGGATCAGGGTAAGTAAACTCTTGATCGTTTGGCTAAAAAATTATTATTAGTAGTAGTATTATAATTTTAATGTGATATTAGTAGGTAAACAAATAATTACAAATCATCAACTTGAAAGTTTTCTTGATATTTCTCCAAAGTTCCCAAAATTAAATTATAACACATTTTTATTAAAAGGTAGGACATTTAAAGTGAAATAGAGGTAAACGTAGAGCAAAATAACCTTAAACTAAACCAAATTAAATTCAACTAAATTAAACTCAAAGGTAACTTAGAAAAAAAATAAAAAAACCCAAACATTTAAATCAAAATCAACAAAATGGAAAGCACGAAAACAATCGCTATCGCATCAAGCAGCTACATTAGCTAACTCAGTATGAGCATAAATTCAGACAAATTAAGGTAATCATACTCCGATGCAGTCTCCTCCCCCCTCCCCCCAAGAGAAAAATTCAAGATCCAATTTTTAAAGCCAATCCGAAATTCAACTCCAAACAAAACGATAATGAGCAAACTATTTATGTCGCCGAGCTTAAATGAATCTATCGATGAACTACTGATTAAGAACAAACGCACGACCGACATGGGCACTCAAACTGTGGAGCCCTACTCCACATGTGAAAAACGGACGCAGATCAAGGCCGCCAAAACGACACGCAACTAAGTCACTCAAACTGGGAAGTCACTGGATAGAACTAATCAACCCCCAAAACAAGGGGTGATCTCCAAAGAAGAAACTCAGAATACTAACTCTCCCCCAAAAGACTTTACCATACACGGCACTACCCAAAGTAACGAGTTTGTTGAAAAAGAAAATGCATTGCTCCAACTCAACTCCAAAGGATCCGGCCATACACATATCAAAAAGTAAACAAAACAGAACAGTAGGGGTAAAACAATCCAAAAAGAAAACTAAAATCCCAACTAGAATCAATCCCCACAAAAACGATAAAAGCTGGTAGCACCTGCTCACAAAAGAAATCGTAACAAACAGGATAACAAAAATGTAACCAAACCCAACCAGAATAAGGAATCCAGCAAAAAGGGGAACAACACAGGCCAACCAAATAGACAATATAACAAACATCCTACAAATATGATCCTCTTTGTTAAAGGAGTGAACTCTATAGTGACGAAACTATCAGATAAGAGCGTGGTAAGGGAACTTTTCGAACATCACCAGGGACAGTTTTCTGTCAAATATACCAGAAATGAAATTATCATAATAAAATGCTCCACAGAACAACTTGCAAAATTCCTGGAAGTTGAAAGATTAGGAACAATAAAAGTTCAGGTTACAAAACACCATAAAACAAAACCAAACTTGTCCTCAAACTCAAACAAACCACACAATAAAGGATTCATTTACACCCCCAACTAGGAACGAAGTTAACGACGTGATAGACTATATAAAAAGCAAAGTCCAGGAAATAGAAAAAGCAGTCCGGTTAAAAACAAAACAGGAGAAGAAGAGAACCGTGGTGGTATTGTTCTTCAAGGGTGACACCCCCAATGCTATCCAGATAACTGAAAGGGTCGAACCCAATAAAATCTACCCATTTTAAAAAAAAAAACCCGTTTCTGTGGGAATTGTAAAAACTGGGGTCACTATTCCAAAAGTTGCAGAAATCTGTTCCGGTGCAACCGATGTGGCCTTCACCACCCAAACAGGAAATCATGCAGCGCCACACAGCAGCACTGTGTAAACTGCAGTGGCAAGCACAAACCGAACCACCCAGAATGCCCCAGAGCTATTAGAGAAGCCCTAACAATTGAACATATGGTGTCCCTGGGGTTAATTACAGACAGGCTAAATCAAAACCAGAATAACAAAATTAAAATGCATCAACCTAGAGTAAGTCGTATGCTAGAAAATAGTAATAAATTAAATAAATACAAATAAAGTCGTATTAGAAATGAAAACTCGAGAAGAAGTAGCAATATGGCAACGGAACGCACGAGGCCTCTGGACTCACATCAGCCAGTTAAACAACAAGCTAACTGAACTAGACAGAAAACCGGACGTGATATGCATTCAGGAGACTCACTTGAATGACCACACGTATTCCAAACACTGTAGGATACAGCACAAAATACCCGAAACACCGATCTCCTACTGCAAGAAGAGGGGGGCTTGCAATCTTTGTTAGAGATGGAATCACGTCGGAAATACATACCGTACCAGATATTAGAAAACCCAATGATCTGGAAATCCAGGCAGTAAAAATACACGCCCAAAATAACCAGGTAATAATCATTAACCTGTATGAAACTCAAGAACAGCGAAATTTGGCCTCAGATGAAACAACTAAACTGATTAAGGACTGTAGTGAATGGGTAATAATATGCGGAGACTTCAATGCCCATAGGGAATTATGGGGAAGCCAAAAGACGGACCTTAAAGGCAAAATCGTAGAAAAATGGGCCAAAAAAAAATGTAACTTAGTCATCCTGAATAACGGATCCCACACCTGGTTAGATGACAGCACAGGCCACGCATCAGCAATAGATTTATCTCTATGCACCCCAAGAATAGCAAGCATAACCGACTGGCAAGTCGATGAAAGAGACACTATGGGGAGCTACCACTATCCTATAAACATAGAATTACAAATTAGGATACCCCAAATTGATACGTCACTTCCGCCAAGGTGAAGTATGAACAAGCTAATTGCATCAGGTTTAAAGAATTGGGTGAATCAGTCGACCCCTCAACCATATACCACCACGACATTGATATCTTTAATGGCAACTTAATAGAAACGATTAATGCAATTATATAAGCAACAATTCCTAAAACTAAAGGGTCAGCACACAAACCCACTGTACCTTGGTGGAATAATGAGTGTAAAACACCTGTTAAGGGAAAAGAAATTAGCTCTGAACAATTCAAAAGAACAAGAAATAATAGGGATTTCATATATTACACTAAAAAGGAAAAAGCAGCCAAACAAATAATTATGAGAGCTAAACAAAACTCCTGAAGAGAATTCTGCTCAAACTGGACATTAATACAAAATCGAAGGAAATGTGGAAAAGAATAAAAAAAAAAAAAAAAAAAAAATGAGAGGCAAAAACAAATTAATCAGCCCCAATGTACCTGCGCAAAACAAAAATATTAAAGTAGAATTATTTGTAAACTATTTCGCCAGCATGAGTAGCAATACCAATTTAGATGATAAGTTTAAAGAATATAAAAAACAATTTGAAGAAAGCAACTCTGACAACATAAGCGAAGCTGGAAACAACGATGGCCCACTTAACGTCCCGTTCACAGAAGCCGAATGGACCAAGGCCCTCGTCGGCAAAAACCCCACATACCCCAGGGAAGATACTTTAGGGTATAAAATTTACAAGAATTTACACCAAAAATATATAACAATTATACTTACTCTCATTACTAAACTATGGGAAACAGGTACCATACCCAAGAGATGGAAGAAAGCAGTAGTGATCCCGATCCCTAAACCTGGAAAACCCACAAATGATGTAAAATCTTATAGGCCCATATCACTAACGGACAATATATATAAAGTAATGGAAACAATGATCGATAACAGACTTAAATACCATTTAGAAAGCAAAAGACTACTAGCCAATACGCAGAGTGGTTTCCGCAACAACCAAAGCACGACTAATCAACTAATTAGATTGGAAACCGCTGTTAAACTAGCTTTTAGACAAAAATGCAAAAAAAAAGTCAAGATATGTTACAGCTATTTTCTTAGACCTGGAAAAAGAATATGATTTGATGTGGACTAAAGGACTGATATATAAACTAAAAAACTACGGAATAACTGGCAATATATCCAATTGGATTGCTAAGTTCCTAACTGATAGAAGACACAAGTCAGAATTGGAAAAGACTACTCCGAACAATACACACTGGATAATGGCACGCCACAGGGAAGCGTAATCAGTCAAACACTATTTAATATAATGATAAATGATCTGGAAAAATCTGTCCGCCAAACCACCTTGACTTATCACAATTCGCTGATGACAGCGCAATATGGAAAACTGGCAACCCAACAAACAGAGAAACAACCATACAACTACAAAATGGGCTAATCGAGATTGTAATAGGGCCGATAAATGGGGATTCAAATTATCATCTTTAAAAACAGTAGGCATAATTTTCAAACCGGGAGGTGGATACCACCCACCACCACCCAAATTATCCCTCAATGGGGTACCCATACAATTCGAAAAGAAAGGAACCTTCCTAGGTACGATATTCGATGAAGAACTCACATGGGCAGCTCACATTCAAGAACTCATACCATAGTGCAACCGAGACATCAACCTCCTCCGAAACCTCAGAGGTGAGAACTGGAGAGCTGACCAAAAAACACTCATAACTCTCTACAGAGCGCTCAGGTCTACGGATCGGAAACTTGATGCAGTCCAAACAAAAACTCTAAGGGCATGCACTGAAGTACTAAATAATACCCACACACAAGAAATCTTAATGATAACAGAAGAACCTCCGAAAGAACTGCGGCGGAAGGAATTGGTACTGCAATACATTGCCCGCATATCAAGACACCAATCCAACCATCTTACGATCCAAGCCCTTGCAATATGTAACAAAGTATTCTGCAAATAAGAAAAAAATGCCCAGTGGGAAAATAATTATAAACCTAAAAAGTGAACTGCAAATCACAAATATCAACCCAAAAGAAATACGGTACTACCCAGATCCCCCGTGGACCTGCCCCACACTACAAATCGACTTTAGATTATGAGAATTAAGTAACAAACAAAATGACCAGATAGGATTAAAGGCATCAATATTAACGTACATCAACAATAAATACGAGGTCAATACCAAAATCTTCAGAGTGTTACGTATATGTAATTAAATTGCTTGTGTATTAGTTTAAATTTCTTTTTTTATTTTAATTTTGTTTCATTAGATTTTATTGTAATGATAATTTTCATTGGATTTAAGTCTCTTTTCGGAAAATTGGCTTGACCCGATTGGATTATAAGATTGCTTCAGCAGTATTTTTAGCTCACAGTTTTTGTAAACATCGAGTGAGGACAATTGGCTATTGCTGAATTGTATACAGCCTTTCTTTTTTATTTATTTCCAGTATGAAAATTTGATTCTTAGATAGGGCTATTCTTCCATACGTGATAATTCTCTTTTTTTTTCTTTTTTCTTTTTTTTTTTTTCTGCGCTGTTCAAATTAGTAAATCATGTAGCCCGTCGCGTGAACTACCATGTGATCTAAAATCGCGGCTTTAAACAGACGCTCTCTAGTAGATTTAGTCAGTCGTATACCCGCACCTTGAAGGTACAATGTGTTTATATTGTTGAAGCCAGATTGTTTTGATGTTCATCTATTTTTGGAATTTAATAATTCATTCTATAGAAATTTAAACAAGTGCTTTATATTTATAAAAGCTCTGGGAGAAAGAAATTCAGTGGAAATTTATTCTGGAGTTCTATACGGAAACGTGAACTGTGATCTGTTACCATTAGTACAGACATCATCTGACGTCATCGCCTCCATATTTGAATTTCATCGAAATTCTAACCCAGATTCTATTAGAACTGTTTAATGATACGACTCATATTTTTCAATCTTAGGATAAAATTTTGGATTATATTCACAAACCGTAAGTCCTATTTCCAATTTTTATATTGTTTTCTAGGGAAATAAATTATTTTGTTAAAATTTACAAAGTTTGTTGCCTTCACTCTTTTCTCTTGTTATTTTTGTACGAGCCTACAGGTAACAACAGATGGGTCCAAAACAAATATTCCAAGGAAAACGGCAGCAGGGATAGTAATTCCAAAATTAGGCATCTCCTTCGGAAAAAGACTACCAGACCAGTGTGCAATTTACACTGTAGAATTCGTGGCAATACTAGCGGCACTAACCTACGTAAAAACCTACAAAACAACTAAAACGGTCATTCTAATCGACTTGTACAGTGTACTGCAATCCTTGGCATCTGACTAATCAAAGAGTAGACCTAATATGATTAACCATGCAAGATCTCTACGCAAAGAAAGTGAACAAACCAGCAAACAAGTCGAATTCGTATGGATCCCTTCCCGAATCCAAATTCCGGACAATGAAAAAGCAGACGCAGAAGCAAGAAACCATACAAATAAACCCATGGCCAAAACATCGTCTACAGCGTCACTAAAATCAATAGTATTATCCGGAACAAGATTAATGTCATGTGGCAAGAACAATGGGACAAGTCGGACACTAGTAAGCAATTATACAAAATAGAGAATAAAGTAAATAGGAAAATTAAGTGTCCGACCTTCAAAAACCCATACGACATAACAATAATAAATCGAATAGGAACAGGTAAAACCCTACTGGCAGGATGCGCAGGGAAACACACAAAAAGGGGAACAACTACAAACTGCCCCGACTGCCCATCTCCAGAAACAACTGAACATGTGCTAAGTACATGCCCAAATTACAACCAGGAGATGGCTGAACTAAAAGCCCAACAGGAACTAATAGGAGAACGAGCACATACCCGGAGTTACTAGTGGCAAAAAAGAAGAATATAGGAAGGACTTAAAACAACATTCTGGAATTCATTAACAAAATGGGGAAAAGGGGACAAATGTAATGTAAGGTGCTACTATAAAATAAAACTAAACTAATAGTAGTAAAGAAAAAAAAAACCAAACAAAACACACACCCCCCACACACACACAGACACACACACACACAAACACATAAACAGGAAAAACCATAACCACTAAAGAGGAAATACGCCAAACTATTGCACACCCCGATCCACAGTAACAAAAGTCGGAGTGGTCAAAGGACACTGCTTTGCAGCAACGACTATAAACAGTGGCCGGGGTGTTTTAAAATAAAAATTTTTGCTGAAATAAGGCAAGAGTAAAAGTGCCACTATAACATAAATAGTCGTTAAGAAACACACACACACACACACACACACACACACAAAAACCCACTACCACTAAAAATGAAATAAGATACAATATGGCACATACCCCGATCCACAAACAAAAGTCGGAGTGGTCAAAACGACACTTCTTTATAGCAACGACTATAAACAGTGGCCGGGGTCCTTTAAAACATAAATACTATTAACTTAAACAAGAGATAAAGTGACACTATAACTTAAACTGAATAATAGCCGTTAAGAGAAACACACACACACACACACACACACCCACACACACACACACACACACACACAGAGGGAAAACCAAAAACAATACAGAAAAAATAAGCATCATATAATCGAAACTAGCCAAATGATCAAGCGGCACATAACAAACACCACACCCCCAACCCACCCCCGACACACATGTTGCATCGAGCATGGCAGTAGTAAAGAAGATCAGGAGGCAGGCAAAAAGACCAAAAACAGCAACGAGCACGGGAAAGGAAGAAAACAGCTGAAATAAAGAAGAGCAGAAAAGTACTCAACACCAGATAGAAGTACTGACCACTCACAGCAAGATGGAGGCACAACGAAGAGCACAAAGAGAAGACCACCAGGCAGAAACCTCCTGAAGACTTGGGGAAAAGAAGGCATAGCCGAAAAGCAATTGCCACCAAATATTTAATATGCAAACCCCCAAGTCCGAAAAGAATTGCCAGTCCTGAATAAAAATAATCCAGACTCATACAACATCCCCAACACAATTCACATATGTATACGAGAGAGTGTGCGTGAACGTGTGTCAGAGTGTATATTGATATAGCTTGCATACTAACAGAAACATGAACAAGGATATCTATAGCTTGCACACAATATATAGCACACACATACCCACATCCTACCCCCAACCCCCCACAAAATACACACACGGTTACCACATAGGGGTTTCATTCTGACCCACGAAAGCCCTCTTTAGACCAACAACTTGCTGCCCCTGAAAATACACTGATTGGTTAAATTTCCAACTCGAGATATTTGACACCCAAATTAAGATCTTAAAAAAATACGACAGGCCACTTAAGCCTACACGATGTGACGAACTTTTCTGCAAATTAAGTACGCACAGTACAGGAAATTAAAGAACTACAACAAAATAGGAAAATTCACAACTCACGAATATCTGACTCGAATGTGACCACCACATGTTTGGCAATGTGATAGGAACAGCCCGATAAAAATAGGAAACTGGGCATTGATTTGAATCATGAATTAAAAACTGATGCTTGTGTACTTGGTGACGGCCTTCAACGGAAGAAGACGGGGATGCAGACAACCACCGGAAGAGGACGCAAGAAGATGTCGCTGTGATGGGGAATTTGTCGGAGCCTTCGGCGCTCCTTTGCTTCCGGTCGCCTGCTCTGGTGGCATAGTAATAGCAGATTATCGCACAAATTAAGTAGCACGCAAACGCGTAAAAATTAAAAGGTGGCACATGCCGACACCAGAAAACGACTACAATTCAAAGAATGAACCACGTTCTCTTCATTCTATACACTCAGCCGTTCTCAGGCGTCATAAATTGACATCCGGTATCTCAAACACTGTATGCTGATGATACTCAAATATACCAATCTAGCTGCCCAACTGAAGTTAGGGCTGAAATCCAAGGCGTAGAGAGGTGCATTTCCGATGTGACGTCTTGGATGACATATTACATGCTGCAGATCAATGATGATAAAACTGAAGCCATACTGATCATTACGTAGACCAACAAGTAGGTCTCCGCTTTTTCTTGTCTGACAGCGGAGACCAACGCTGTCGGGCCGTATTCTAGACCAACAAGTAGGTCTCCGCTTTTTCTTTTTTTTCTGACAGCAGAGACCAACGCTGTCGGGCCGTATTTCATACCGAAATTTTACGCTGTTTTAACCTCCCCATCAGTTCTGACTATCGGACGCTTGCTAGTAGTTAAATTTATTTCGACTAACCTTGGTATGCGGATGGTAACTAAAAACCCTCTTCTTTTGACCCACGGCATTAAATCCTTCAGAGCACTCACTTTTAGTAATAATCCCTGTCATAACAGAACACCTATGTATACAGCTATTATTAACCTTATTTTTAAATTGCTGACACATCCGTGGAAAGCAGCATCACCCCAAGGCAAGAACAACATCTGGAAACCTAGTGAGGAGTATATCTCTATGAACTCACTAATGCTTGGGACGGAACTGCGGTTAGGTCTGGCCGTCACGGCAGAATTTTGAGAGATAGAGAGAGACGAGATCGAGAGAACTATAAATAAATTTTAAAAATAATCAAAACTGTAATGAGCTGAAAAGATATGCTAAATAATAATATTGATAATAATAATAATAATACACACACACATACATACATACATACATACATACATACATACATACATACATACATACATACATACATATTTGTTATTATTAATGTTATTAATAGCAGTATTTTCAGCGATGTTTAATGATATTTACAATGATATTAAATAGCAGACATACACACATACATACAAGCATATGTACATACATTCATGCATAATTAGATACATACATGTTAGTACTTGACACACTTCTAAATAGATGAATAAACATACATACATACATACATACATACATACATACATACATACATACATACTCTAAAGAATTGGTCCTGACTAGGAGAATATCATAACTGTTGAGCAGGCAGGATTCAGACATGGTCTTAGCACTTGCGATCAAGTCCTTGCCCTGATTACATTTGTTGAAAACGGGTTCAGAGGAACCTTAAAACTGGAGTTGTTTTTTTTATCTGGATCTAACAGCGGCATATGACACGGTCTGGCATGCGGGGCTGCTGTTGAAAATTTCCACAGTATTACCGCGCTGGATAGTTGAGACTATTGAACGTTCCTTATCAACAGGCGCTTCAGAGTGCACATCAGAGAGAGCTGCAGCTCGTGGAGACGTCAGACTAATGGACTCCCACAAGGGTTTGTTCTTTCGCCAAGTTTGTTCAATGTCTATGTCAATGACTTACCTGTAACACAGTCGCACAAGTTCATGTATGCAGATGACATTGCCCCGGGACCCAAAGTCGCTCATTTCATGAGCTTGAGGGGGTACTGAACAAGGACCTGGAGGATATGACGGACTTCTTCAAGAAATGGCGTCTACAGCCAAGCGCAACAAAGACAGTCTCCAGCGTCATCCATCTTAACGATGCAAATGCGAACCGTGAGCTTGGCATCCTCCTCAATGGGCAGTAAATTAAACACGAGCCGATACCAATATACCTCGGTGTGACTCTGGACAGATCACTGACATTCTACAACCACCTGAAGAAAACTGCAGCAAAACTTAGCACTTTAAGCAACATACTCCGTAAACTGGCTGTCTCAACCTGGGGCGCTAGTTCTCAGACACCCAAGACATCAGCACTGGACCTCTGTTATTCGACAGCCCAGTATTGCGCTCTTGTCTGGGCTCGATTATCCCACACTAAGTTAATTGATGTCCAGCAAGACAACAATGCGCATAATCTCTGGAACACTACGTACTACTCCTTTACCATGGCTGCCAGTTCTCAGCAATATTTCTCCTCCACATCTGCGTCGCAAGGAAGCAACCACAAAAATGTTGGCTAAAGGCTATGCCAGTGAGAAACTTCCACTGTACATGGACATTACCTCACATCCAGCAGTCCGCTTGACTTCGAGACGCCCAATCTGGTTAGGTCTGTTGTCGGAAGATATGACAGATATGTCGGCATGCATGGAGTGTTGAGTGATCTTCAACAGATGTTGTAAACCACTCCCTCGTAGCTGAGCCATCTGTCTGCCCTCCTGGCTTCAACCTTCCACGTCATCTGAGGTCCACACTGAACCGCTTTCGGACAGGACAGGGTCGTTGTGCAGTCAACATTGTCCGATGGGGCCAGGCCGCTAACTCTTCCTGTTGCTGTGGAGCTCTTCAGACCATGTCACACACTGTGAACAACTGTTTACTGACAAAGTTCCCCGGTGGACTGCAGGCTCGGCACGTAGCTGATGATGACGTTGTTAAAAATGGTTGAGCAGGCACTGCACATGATAATAATACTAATCGGTATGCATTGTGGCGACTGTGATTCGGTGTCAGCTTGCATTTTGGACACTGTGGTTATATGTCAGCTTGCATTGTGGCGGTTGTGTTTATGTTCTAGTTTGCATTGCGGCGATTGTGATTAAGTGCCAGCTTGTATTGTAGCCATTGTGGTTATCTGTAAGTTTGCAATGTGGCGATTGTGGTAAGGTTGAGGATTTGTGGCGATTATGGTTAGGTGGAGGAATTATGGCGATTGTGGCTAAGTTGTGACACTGAGTCAAGTTATTAACTTAAAATCAGGATTGTCGCAATGAAAACTAGGTAAAGATATGAAAAATCTATCACTCGCACTAAAACGCGTTTTTGTGTTATAAAAAAAACAAAAAAAAAACACAAAAAAACGCGTTCATGCGTTTTATTCAAAGCGCGTAAATGTGTTATATTCAAAGCGAGTTTTTGTGTTACATTCACGCTGCGTTCTTGTGTTATACTGAAAACGCGGTTTTGTTATACTGAAAATGCGTGTTTGTGCTATGTTCAAAACGCGTTTTTTGTATCTTGAAAATGCTGCTATTCTCCACGAAACCAATACAGAATATTAACAAAGCTGCTATTTTCCAGGAAACCAAGACAGCAAATTAACAAAGCTGCTATTCTCCACGAAACCAAGACAGCAAATTAACAAAGATGCTATTCTCCATGAAACCAAGACAGTAAATTAACGAAGCTGCTATTCTTCACGAAACCAAGACAGCATATTAACAAAGCTGCTATTCTCCACGAAACCAAGACAGCATATTAACAAAGCTGCTATTCTCCATATCGCAAAAATCCAAAACAATATTTTCATACTACTACAACTATCCCATGAAATCCAAAACAATATCTCTATTCCCATGAAACTTATCTTCATTGATATTTGATTTCTACCAGCAAAGATATATAATTCTTAAGAACAACAGATGATATATTTTCCATGAAACCAAGACGTCAAATGGAAAATAAATTGTGTTTATGCATCTACTCTTTTAAAGATTTTGACCGTTTTGCATCTACTCTTTCGCCAATGTAGATGGTGTTCTTGTAAACCAGTATGGATGGTGTTCTTTAAGGCATATTTTGGCAGGACGATTTTAAATCTTTTTAGAGCTATTAAGAAAAGTTCGGTGATATATCCTGTTGACTTTCAAATATTCGAATCTCTCTAGTTTGATAAAAATAAAGGTCGGAAGCACACGTTTTTGTAAGATGTTTTCGTTGTTCCAATCTTCAAGTTGAAAGATGGCTATAAGATAACTGACTGTTTTGGTTTCTGTGCTTACGTTCGTAGTAAATCTGCTTCAAATGAAATCCACCAATAAGCTTTATTTTACAAAAGCATACAAGGTAAAGCTGCTTCAAAAGGATTCCATCAATTTATTTTATTTCAGGGTACACAGTAAAACAGCATGATTAGACTTCACCTATACGCTTTATTTTACAAGATGAGGCGGTATATAATAGATGCATGTATAATATATAGGTTCAAGTATACTAATTTGTTTTACAGAATACGTACAAAGCAGCTTCCAAGTATTTGTGTGTACGCTTTATCGTACAACATGATATACAGTTATCTGCTTCAATAGGACTCCATCAATATTCTTTATTTTACACGCTTTATTTTAAAACAGGATACACAGTAAAATCTGCCTCAGGATACACAAGCAGTTTCAAAAGGACTCCACCAATACTCTTTATTTTACGGCAGAGTTTTAATACCTTGCTAAGTCAACAATGTCACCAGTTTCACTTTTTAATAAAATCTAATAGAACGAAGTGCTACTCAACTCATCAAGTGGTAAAGATAGAAAGTAAGAAAGAAGGACAGGAATACTTCGGTTTATTTTTTCCTTTGAGGCAAAAAGGAGTATGCATCCCTTCTACATAGACTGTTCATTTATTTTCCAGGTTTAACTAGCAGTATTGTTTCCCCGCATTGTAGGGTACTTGCATGCATGACTGAAATAAGCTCTGACATAATTTTGTTATGAGACAGAGAGGGTGGCAGCAGGAACAAGGCAAAATAAATTTCTGGTGCACGCTGACTTTGAATTGACGCGATGCGGGGCGTAAATTGTTGCCTGACCCATCACAGCAGCAGGGCCTAGTCAGTAAAGGAGGGTGTGGTGGTAGAGGAGTGCTTGGTCACTTTGTCCCTTATAAACATGAGGGAGGAGGTGGTCGGCTGTCCCTCTCCTGCTTCTTGGGTTACTAACATGTGCAGTGACATCCTTTTGATATTAGATAGAGTGGGGCAATAATATGTATAGTAATATATTTTGATATTAGAGCGGGTCACTAAAAGGACATTTGATACAACTTTGTGATGAAATGGAGATGGTCATTAACATAACTTTGTTATGAGAGAACTGTTCACTAACATGAGCACTGATATCACTTTGTTATGCGATATAGAGGGTCCCTAACATGTGCACCGACACGGCTTTGTTAAGAGATAAATTAACGATTCTGACAACAAACGTTTTTCGTAATTGTAATTAGACTTCATTGTGAGGAAAAATACAACCTCTTTACTCAGACTTCATTGTGAGGAAACATGCAACTTTTAATAAGACTTCATTGTGCAGGAAATTGCAACCTCTTTAATCAGACTTCATTGTGAGAAAAAATGCAAACCTCTTTAATCAGACTTCATTGAGAGGAAAAATACAACCTTTTTAATCAGACTTCATTGTGAGGAAAAATACAACCTCTTTAAATAGACTTTATTGTGAGGAGAAATGCAACTTCTTGAAAAAATTACCCCCTCCAAAAAATGTTTTCAATATTCTTATGTATGATACTATTTTACCGACCCCATACAGTCGGGCCATGCTATGTTACAGATCCCATACAGTCGGGCCATGCTATCTTACAGACCCTACACACATAAATGTTAAAAAAGTTAAAATTTTTAAAAAAGAAACAAAACTTTAAAGAACGCGTTTTTCCCTTTAAAAAAAAAAAAAAATAAAAATAAAAAACGTTCAAGTACTTTTTATGCAACACAAAAATTACCCCCTCTGATGATCTAAAAATGATATTGTCCATCTTTGCCTTTAGGCGAAGATTTGCATGCACAAACACTACATCTCGCACTCTCTTGCACTGCATACGGTTTGCTTTTTCGTATGAATAAACTCAAATGTTGACCAGTTTCTCTCGCACGCGGAGGCGGACGTCACCTGTGCTAAGACCCTAACCGCAACTTGTTGCAGCTCCGGAACGTGAGCTCCAAATGACATCCACCACCTGTATGCTGAGATTTCTTTAGCAGCTGCAACCGCCATCGGTCGAGCAAATAATCCTTGTCCTGCACGATACATGGCGTGCTGTTGCACGGCTTTCACCTGCGACTGAACGTCGTCACGGTATATTCTTTCTATCATCGCGTGAAAGCCTGCGATGACTTCTTCGTTTTGATGTTGGGAAAAATGAGAATACTCGGGATCGAGCACAAAGCCGGCTGCGTGTAGATCTGTATGTAACATTTTCCATCTGTCCATAACAAACTGGCGAATTTGTTTTTTTCGTGCTGGTGGTAAATCAGCAGCTTCCACAGACTGATCGATTTGGAACATTTTCCAATATACTTTTCCTGTACAAGGTATTTTTCCGTCAGCCAGTCGCAGTAGCTCAACAATCGGCTCACATACTTTAGTTATTGTTTCCACCGAGCTCCAAAACGTTCCAAAAACGTTCCATTCAAAATCGTGCTTGTGACTGCCTCGCCTTTCTTTTTATAAAATGCATCATTTAGCCACTTTTTGTACTCACGACTTATCACAGTTTCCTGCAGAGCATCCTAACTGTACTCAAACGTTGCAGCATAATAAAGTGAGTAGCAAATCTTGTTTCGCCGGGCTTTAGAAGCTCTAGCTCAGAATGATTGCGAAAACATGCTTGGGAATACTGGTGAGTCGTGATGAATTTGACAATATCTATAGAATCAGTAATTACACTATCTATACATGGCAGCTTCCCTATGTCTTCAAGTAAAAGATCCAGACAGTGAGTCGTGCATGGCGAGAAAACAATATTAGGATATTGCTGCTGTGACATCTTACGAGCTGCAACACAATTTGATGCACTGTCCGTTATAACTTGTACAACACTTTCCATGCCATACGATTCAATGCACTTTGATATCTCGCCAGCAATAAACGATCCGTCTTTGATTTCACTGGAAGTATCCAAAGCATTGAGAAAAATACAGCCGTCACCAGTAGCTGCAAGAAAGTTAACAATGGGCTTGTTCTTCACATTATGTAGACATGTATAAGTCGTTGAATCGTGATGGATTATATATCCTGTATAGGAGTCATTGAATCGTGATAGATCATGTAGACCTGTATAGCAATCATTGAATCTTGATAGATTATAGTAGGACCTGTTCCAGGAGTTATTAATCGTGATAAAATAAGACCTGTAGAGGAGTCAAAGAATCGTGATAATTATGTAGACCTGTACAGGAGTCTTTGAATCTGATATTTATGTAGACATGTATAGGAGTATTGAATCGTGATAGATCATTAGACCACTGTAGGAGTCATTTTGATAGATTTATAGACCTGTGCGTCATTGAATCGTTAGATCTCGTACACCTTATAGGAGTCATTGACTGCTGCTATGGACTATATAGACCTGTACAGGAGTAGCAGCAGTAGAGCTGAACAGACCACTTGGCTGAGACCTTATTTATAAAAAATAAAGGCTCCTACAGGGGGCTGAAAATAAGTAAACGTAACTTTATTATTACCATACAGTTTGAAAAACGGATAATAAATCGTTTGGGTTAGCTCATTTCCGTTACTTTTTGTTGACGTATGTTTTTTCAGATTTTTATGCGATTTCGTTTACTCGCGGGTCACTCAATTTTTTTTCGGTATTTTAACGGCTATACACAAGAAATATTTATTTTAAATACGTAATTTACTATAGACAATCTTAATCGCTACTTACCCCCTAGTTGTGTATGTAAGGTTTCAGCACGAGCCAGTATCGTTATGTAGCCCAGGCAGCTCGGCCTACAGCCCGAGCTGTCGCAGCAGGAAAATCGATTTTCCAAGAAACACTACGATTATTATGCGGAATATTGACCGAAAAGTGTATAAAAGATGTTTCCGTAGGCAACTAGGCCTATAAACAGACAGTAAATTACTGGTTGGACATCACTGCGATAGACTGTCACCGCATGTGGTCGTTTTTTACCCCCCGCGCAGATTGACCCCCGCAGTCACTTGGGATTGCGGCAAACATATTTTGCGCTTCAAACTTGGCGCTGAAGTTGGCCATCCGTCTACTACGAGTTCACGTTACTGCTATGCATAATCTGCACCAGTATAATGATATTTGTTGCCAGACTTCAAAGGGACACTTGCGAGTTGCGACACTGACACCGCTATAACTTGCATAACTTGCGATGAGCAACATTTTCGATGGACCGACCGACCGACCAACCGACCGTGGGAAAATGCAAAATTTTGATTTTCTTCCAAGAATTAGCGACTGAACGAGCAGCAACATCATCAAGCGTGAGAAAATAGAAAAATTCAGGACAGGATTTGGTCAAATTACTATAAATAAATCAATAAATGAATAAAAAAAAACGAAGATTTTTTGGAGAAAATAAAAAACGTAAAAAAAGTTCCGAAAAATAAAAACGAAAAAATCGATTTTTTAGCGTTTTCATTGTAAAGGGTCATCTTCTTAAGTATAGTAGGACCATTATCTTATAGATATACAGGAGCCATCGCCATATATAGTAGGACCATGCTATCTTATAGATCATACAGACAGCCATGCTATCTTACAGACCACATATAGTAGGACCATGCTATTTTACAGATCCCATACAGCACAGCCATGCTATCTTAAGAGTCATAGAACTAGATATGCTATTGTACAGGCCCCATACATCGGATTATGCTATCTACAGACCCCAATCGTGAGCGATCTGTTTTACAGATTACAGTTGATCATGCTATTTTATAGACCCTACACGGTAGAACTCATTCATGAGTAATTGTAATTAAAAAAATGTCACCCCTAATAGAAATACTGTTCTATTATTCCCCAATCTAGTAAGATATTTTTACGATTGTTTTCTGGAGAGAACAGGACAGCGAAAGATAAATACCGCCGAAGTCAGGATCCGGCGACAGACACATGTCTTGGAGTTAGTGGTATAGATCAATATGAAGACCACCAATATACAGACGAGGCCCCTCAACGATGGATTTGTACGTAATATCAATACAAGATGGCATATGGTTTTGCTAATATCATTACAAGATGGCACATGGCCTTGCTAATATCAATAAAGATGGAATATGACCTTGCTAATATCATTACAAGATTACATATGGACTTCCTACTATCAATACAAGATGGCATATGGCCTTGCTGATATCAGTACAAGATGGCATATAACCTTGCTAATATCAATAGAAGATGGCCCATGGCCTTGTTAATATCAATAAAGATGGAATATGACCTTGCTAATATCATTACAAGATTACATATGAACCTCGACGTCGATTACACTCAAGACAGGTCAGCATCACATTATCACGTGTATGACCGAGATCACTACTAATTCTGTCTACGGTAAATTGTCTTGGATTAAAACATTGCCATGACATATTACAGTTGCAACTTGCGCAATGATTATTCTGTAGTTGTTTTAGTGTTATAATAAATTCAGCATCAAGATCAAAGTCACGCTTATTTTTTTTGTCAAACTGCTTATAGCTAATTTTTTATTGATATCGACATTGTTAGTGATTTCTTCAGTTATTACGTAATCTACAATAACCCTACGCAGTTGCGATATTCTCCTGACTCGAGATACGGCGAGATAAACTAAATTCGACCATTCAATACGATCATCTACAATCCAGATTATAGTATCAGTTATAGTTAATCCCTGCGACGAGTGAATTGTTATAGCGTATCCTAACGTCCATGGCGATTTATCCATGTTCAACGCGCTCTCAACAATATCAACAGCAACCAACACGATATCATTCAAAACAAGATTCTGTACCCTTGGTGGAACCAAGGCACCTGGTATTTCAACATCAATATTTTGTCGTCGAGTATCTGCTGGGCGATAACACAAAGGTACGGGTAGATCCGGAAACTTTTCTTTATGTAACGTAAATAATTTCTTTTGCAGTTCATCACGAACTATCTTTCTACTCGCGACTATCAAATCAGCAGGCCTCCATAAAGTCCAAAATTTATTCATAGAAGTTTCTGCAATTACTTTGCGCAGTATCTCGCATTGTATTTGATCTGGCTGAAGTCTGATTAATCTTTTAAGTTCTTTCAGCGGTTCATCAATAGCTCTATGGTCATCATTTATTTCTTCGTAATAATCTACAAATGTTTTCAAACATTCATGTGGAGACTGTCCAACAAAGGGTGGTGGTTGACCATGATCGCCACACATAATCACAGCAGTATTCTTCAATAACAACCAATCAAGAAATGTTTTTAGTGTTTCTAACGACACCGTACATATCTCGTCCCATATAATATACTTAGGTATATATTTTTCACCCATCCGCGATGGGGTCCACGTGTCTCCGCACCATCTAAAGAAACTGTGATATGTACATGATTTTACTCCTCGTCGCTTTATTTCTCTAGCAAGTTTATGTGTAGGTGTCAAAACAATTATATCTGAGTTATTATTCATAAATAAGTTAATCGCACGAGTTGTTTTACCTGAACCACCACACCCATTAAGATAAACGGTCTTATGTCTAGATACAGGATCGTACACAGATGGTGCGGATGACTTTGATATTTGATTATTATTTTTGTAATATGTCTCCGCAATTTCAACGTCTGCAGATTCAGAATAACTAAGTATATTTTATTGTTTTATCCTCCACGTCCCCCATTCACCATTACCGAGTTTTAATAAATCTTTATATTTTTTGTGTATATAAAATGAATCCGTAGCGACTCTGACAGCGTGACGAGGAAATTTATTTATCATCGATAGTAGGTTTATCGAAACATAAGCTAACATCGAAGATCTTAAATTAGTAAACTGTGGTGACTCGCCATCAAGATAGCTCACAATGGTACCTAGTTTTGTTCCATCTGATAAATAAGCATTACATCTGTTTATAAATATATTTTTCTCCGTTGTATCGGTGATTATAAAATCTAGTTCAGCATCGTCCTTAATCAATCTTGTACACGCTCGTTTATAATCGTATGAACCACCTTGAGTGAACTTACCGATTATCTTTCTACCAAGATCTTTTGCAAGTTTTTCGTCGTACTCGTTCCTGCATTTACTTATTTTAATGACATGATCTTCATCAATATTAGGGAATTCTTTCCTGGTATCATCGATATTAAATCTGTCCGGTTCTGGTAACCAAACTTGCTTCTGTGAACTATACGATATAATTGCTTCAGTTACCCTCAACGATATTAAAAATCCAGCATCAAGCATATATCGCAATAGTACTATCGGAACCCAACATCGCTCTGAAAAATGTCTTCCGAACCAAGTATAAGTAATCGCATGGAGACCCTCTCTAAACTCGAATGATTCTACGTGAGCAAATCCTGTTAAGTCAAAATCTGGTAAGGATCCGTTTATCGCAACCTTGGTCATGTCATGTGTAGGATGTCCGAATCTCTTAAAGTATTTAGAACATGCTCCATATCCAAGAAAACTCCCAGGATAACACGCTACTATATCAACCGAGATAACGTCGTTATAATCGTATTTGGTGTTCCATAATCCACCGTGCCCATATTCTATACAACTTTTCTTGACATCTTCAAGAAATTCCGATCGTGTCGTTTTCCATGAATTTTTCTCCTGAGCGAAATGAGCAGCGACTGACGGAACAATAAAACAATTATTCAATAATTGTCTAACTATGACATCATCAGAGGTATATTCACGCCAAAGGCGTTGTGCAAGATGTTTCATTTCCTCATGGAGAGATTCTGTACGATAAATATCACCGTTAGGTCGTACAAATTGATCGTAATGATCATATTCCGAACTCTGAAATAACCAAACAGAAACAGGATCGGTTTTACTAATATTTTTAATAAAATAAAGATATCACCGTCATAAAATTTAACCGTTCTATCTCGTGGAAATATTGTTACTGCAGCAGTCCATGCGTGCGTGTTATGATCAATAATATCTATCGGAGCTCCATTTTTTATATATTTCGGTTTGTACAAAATCTCTCCGGTTAATGTGTTTACTGCTATTGGAAATCTTAATTTCTTCTCTAACTCAGCAACGTCGTTGATAGACGCTCCGGTATCTTTGACCGACTCTGCCCATGAATTTATTTTTTTACGTCTTAAATCAGTTAAACCATTACCACGTATCGCGTTTGTAAAGTGTTCTGTAACGTGCTCAGCTACGCAATTTATTCTTGACGAAGTCAAGGATGACAATTTCATCGGTTTGAGATCACCAACATCAGGTTTATTATTCAGCGGAAATATTCTATAGACAACCGCAGTTACAGGGTACGATCGCTGATAATACCGTTTATCTATACCAGTTAGTATTCCTGGTTTAGATTTATTACTCAAGAAGATATTATTTCCTGACTGCACGCGGACGGGATCGCGCTTGTCACGAATAATCCAAATATCTTCTTCTGTATTTACAATAAATTTTATTAAAATAAAATATTTTTGATTATCAAGGTGGTTAATGATTACTCTTCCTCGTTTGTCATTCATCGTATTAGAAACATTTCCAACTCTGAATGTTGACCATGCATGAACTGCACCATCGTCACGAAATTCCTTCTTTGCCTCACGGATACGTTTAGTTATATCCGCATTCGTTAAAGGTAGATCTTGCATCGAAATACTAAATTTATACTCGGGTAGTCTGTCAAGATCGAATCTGGTTGCGTAGGGTGCAATCACGGATAATTCTTCCATATTATAATTAGGGCAAAATATATATTTAATTGAATATTAATCTTTTGTATATGATTCAACCAAATCATTGCCACTGGTTAAAAATCGGTTATAAATCTCCGTGTAACAGAACATGTGTGAATGAATACTGTAGTTATCCTATGCAATGCGTCAGAAATGGGAGTCTAGGACCAAAACCGTGTATTGTGTGTAGTGCTGGAGTGCGAGGAAAGACTCACCTATGTGCGCAATGCGGTGGTAAAAAGCACAGAGAGCTGAAACGATATTACGATAAAAAATATAACACTGACTCTCCTATAAAAACCGAAGAAGATTATCTGGTTAGATTTCCAAAAAATAATGATTTAAACAAGTAAATATTATATATATAAATGGAACAAAATGAGTTTGTGTCACATCCAATCATTACCAATTATGAAGCATCTCGAGAAGGTGTGATTAGAAACAGCAGATTGAAAAAACCAGTCGGTAGTATTGATAATACTGGTTATCTTAGATTTACTACTAATGGCAAGAAAAAAAGATATTTATCTCATATATTTACCTACGAGTGTTATTTTGGACTGATCAAAGATGGGTATGTGGTGGATCACATTAACAGCGATAAACTTGACAATTCACTTGGAAATCTACGAATTACTACACAGAGTCAAAATTTTAAATCCGGAAACACAGGAAGGTGTAAATTATACAGAAAGAGAGCTATTAAATCCGTAAATACAGAGACTGGGGAAGAAATTAGTTTTGAATCAATTAATTCTGCTAGTGAATACTTTGACATAGTACCACGATCGGTACAACACGTGGCAGAAAATATACAGAAATCTTCCTTTTCCAAAAGATTTACACAAAAAATAAGATTTCAATACGTTTAGTCTACCGTATTTTTAATGTTACCAAATGATTAAGCGCTCCGTCAAGCATAATGATAAATATCGTAGTTGTCCGCTTATACGAGTTAATGTCAAAAGCTATCCTGATTGTCCATACTTTTTATTGTAAAAACATTTCAGTGAATTTGGATCTCAACAGTATTGCAAATAAAAATAATTTATTTATTTCGTTGATTTTGTTCTGAAAACCGCGTTTTTTGTTCGAAAATCTCGTTTTCTGCATGAAAAATGACCAAAAATCAGTGAAAATCAGTCAGATTTTGACAAATTCTGAGGGTCAAACCTCCAGGAAGGTTAACGGGAATTGACATTAGGTTTTAAATTTATCGATGAAAAACTGGTTTTTTCCGGATTTTTATCGTAATTCGCTAGCAAAACTCTATATAATACGAGCAAAAGAACTGGAAAAAACCAGTTTTTGATCAACAAATTTAAAATCTAATGTTAATTCCCGTTAACCTTCCTGGGGTTTTGACCCAACGAAAACTAGCAAACTCAACGAAAAACTTTGTACAACGGGCAATATTGTACTTGATACCTACTGAAATATAATGGTTGGGATACAATATACTTGTCAATATGAGGTATCCACAATGTAAAACATATCCAAATCTATGATACCTACTGAAACATAATGGTTGTGTTAATTTTCCCAAGAATTTTGTTTAGCTATTATCACAGTCAATGGTCCATCATTATCGCTGTCATTTTCACTCGTATTTTCACAATACTCTCTTAACTGTCTTATACGAAAGTTCATAATCTTTTTCTGTTCGTATTCATGAGATAATTCTAGCATGATTTTGTCAAAAGCGTTTGAGAGAGGCACAAACAATTTTACCTGATCATCAGTGACAGTTACCAGTGACTTTAACATTCCTTGTTGGATAATTTTCATAAATTTATAATCAGCGGATAGCGTAAATCTGTTCTCGTTCTTTCGTTGTTGTAATGAGTCAAAATCACAGAATCTTTTCAGCATTAAGATTGTCAGATACATTGATACCGTTATGTTGTAATTTTTTAATCGCAGAAACAATGACATTGATATTTTCAAAATTCATTATATAATAAGTGTATATTTAATATAAAAATAAATAAAAATATACAGCGCGGGGTGATATTCGATCTACCATTCCATAGTTATATCAGATAAACCTAATGAGGTTCTTTGTTTAGACATTTACCCCCAAGAGAACCCCTAAATATCCGAAACCGAAACTTTAGAGGCTCAGAGGGCTGTCTGTACGTGTTATTTGTTTACCCCGAAAGAATTCCTAAATATCCGTAACCGAAACTCTAGGAACTCAGAGGGTTGTTTATACACGTGTAGGTCTTATTTTAGTGACCAATCAGATTCTGTTTATTGCCTTACAAGAATTCCTAGATATCCGTAACCGAAACTCTAAGAACTCAAAGGCTGATTGGTCTTTGTGACCTGAAATCTCATTAGGTTTATTTTTAGTTTGCGATTGTGTCTTTTGGAATGGCCCTTGTGTGGGGTACCCCTTTAGTGAAGTCACAAGGTCACGACCTCATATCACCCCCCGCTGTATATTTTGATGAGATGATATGATGATGATATGATGATGATGATGATGATGAAATGCCGTCTTCACGCCAGCACACCAACCCATAATGATCAACCAATGGGTGATTCACAAAAGTGAATCCACCACGTGTTGACGTAGTGGATTGGTGTACTCTGAAGACGGGGGGGCTGGAGCCCCCAATAGATTATAAATCTTGGCCTAAAATCGCCTCCAGCAGACATATGTCTTTCTCGGGTTTCGAACCATGACCCTCCGGATGAGAGTTTCTACGCGCTATCAATTGAGCTATCGGACCTTGTTATAAATATATACTGAAAAAGTTAGTATGTGTTTACCAATAGCCTATTTCCTAAAAACTACAGTGACAAAAACCACAGTTTTCTGTGTAAAATGGGATTTTATATTTCTAGTTTCCAAAAAATATATATAATTCTGTATAACATTGAGTCTATGCGTAAGCCGTTACCAAGGAAATTGATTTAGTCATAGCGCATTCTTAAAATAACTTTACGCAGTAATCGGCCACACAGATACAGGCAATATAGCCGTTATGGAATAATCAATATGCAGCCACAGCCTTCATAGGGAATGTTGCCGATGAATGAAACCGCAGGTAAGGTTATGTTGACAAGTATACTATACTGTATTGTATACCAACTATTATGTATCATAGACAACATCCGGATATTTTTTTTTTTGTTGTGATAACGCTCTATGAGCGTACATACAGATTTATATTTAGTTCTTCATTTCTTGTGTCCAGAATGCGATTGCTTTGGTCTGTAAGTTTAAAGTATCCTTGATAATAACGGATTATGAACTCGCAGGTACACGGGGTTAATTGGCTCTGATACAATTAACCAACCTGGTGGGGCTAATGGGCTAAAACTGTATAATATGTACCCTTGCTGGGCCTGGTTAGACTTAGAAAGATCTACCTGATAGCTACCTTCAATAACATCGGATACCAGATTGACTGCAATTGTTGTTGTTATGTTTACAATACCTGGCGATATATGACGTCCGGCACCAAAAGGGTTGTTATTGTGTTTTAGTATAACCGGTGGTGGGGCTATTTTTCTCCACGATTCAATTACTCCCGGATAATGTTCTTCAATAAGATCATTTAATGATTTCTTCATTTCAGCGTTATTTAAATTTGGTATAATAAATGTTTGTAAATCTTTTTCTGTTATTTTATAATGATTAAGAAATAATTGCTTCAATGTTGGACTTGTGTAAGAATTTCCATCGAGTTTAGTCGCAATGTTTATAATACTTCGATTAGCGATGTATAAATCGAATAAGATCTCATTTAAGTGTTTTATTGACTCGATTATTTGCTGCTTGACATTATAATCATAATGTTGAGATAATGAAATAAGTAAATTTCTTAAATCATTAAATGTTTTATCGTATTCAGGCTTAAGAGTATCTAAGAAATCTTTTAAAAAATTTTCATCAACAATATCTCGATGCCTCTCCCCTGGCGTAATGATAATATTAAATACTGATCTAATCATCTTGGGGATCTTTTTACCGTCAAAATCGGTAAAGTAGTATGTATTGTTATTAGGAACAAATTCAAATACTATATAACGCCATGGATATTTTCCTCGATATTCTGGATCTTTAATGAATTTTTCTTCACTCGTTTTAAACTCATTTTTAGTTGGTTCTGAAACTCCATTATAAACCGGTGCGACTTCAGGCCATCCTAACACAGATCTAATCGAACTCTGATAAATATCTACGAGGTAATCAGGAGAATTTATTTCAATCACCGCTGATAGTGTTGGTTTGTAAGCAGTGATCGCTATTTTAGATTCTTCCCCTGTGATAGATTTAATTCTGCGTTGGAACTCATCATTAATCTCGTCTATTTGATAACTGCCCGTTGTAATTCCAACAACTTGCCAATCAGGATTTCCATCCGGTTTATTCTTATTCGCAAATACCAGTGAATTATTTGGTTGTTGTCCACCAAATGGTTTTGATCTAATATTAGGCCAGCTATGATAAACTCGTAATTGTGCTAGCGCTATCTCGCTTGCTGGAATTGCGGTTGGAAAGTTAACGCTAAATTCAGGATTGGTTGAACTTAATGATATCATGGTAGTTTTTGACGGCGTTGTATTAGCTACGATCTGCTGTAATAATTCTAACGATGACATTATTTAAAATACTTCGTATTTAATAGAGCGGAAATTCAACCCTCCACTTTATCATTAGAATCCACTTTGAACGCCTCATGATAAGTTTCCATTATCGTTGCGAATTCCTCATCGGATATTTTACCATCACTGAGATACGCCGAAAGATACGATGATAATTTAGAATAAGATGATGTTGCTGTGTGCAATTTCATTATGTACTCGTTTAGTTTATCATTTGTACACGTAGATATTTTCTTAGCGATAATACTGAAAATACCTGCGCATGTTGTTGCCGTTGAAACTATAATTGTTACAACTGCAGGCGCTGTCATCGTTATTGTTGATAGTAATAATCCAGTTCCAGCAATAACAGCAGAAACCGAGTATACCATTATATCAATAACAACCATACGTCGCCGATATTTTTTTACCTTTATCGTGTAATCGTCGATGATATTTTTAGTTTGGTTTGACACTCACATACTTGAGCGTATCTGTGACGTTGAACATCGATAAATGACTCTTGATTCATTATACTTATCTAGATAACTAATTGAGGAGTTTCACACACAAATTCCAAGCACCACCAGTATAACGCTCTGGTTAATTTTTTATCAGATGCTTCCAGCAGAAATGTTTCTTCCGCATCTTTATTTATTATGACGGATACAACTCCAGAAAAAGTATCGTTTGAATAACGCCATGGAAATGTAGTAAATATACTGAATTTTGCACTACTAAATACGGACAGTCTGTATACACCAGTGACTTCTGCGGTGTGTTTGAGATTATTATCTTGCAGTGTCCATACTCCTAATCCTGATGCTACTGTGTATACTACGTTGAAGATCTGCTTGTGAGGAATTTTAATAAGATTCGTTTTTTTTTTAATGATATTAGGAATTCCACTAACAATATCTTTGATTTTCATGTTAATGTCGGTAAGTTTTATGTCAACGACTGGTGGAGTTCCAAAAAATTCGTTAATAGATCTGTTTACATATCTACGAAAATTTAGAAATGTTTGCACATGATTAATATAATCATTTCTAAATGCAGCAATTCCATCATTGATTGTCGTTAACGAAGTCGTTATTGGAATTTCCTTATCGTCGACGTATTTCTTCGTTGCAGCGTCAAAATCTGTTTCTGGTGTTCTGAGATTATTAATACCATTATTATTCATGTCGAGAAATGCACGCATTATACCACCGTGCAGTGACACGTACTTGGATTCTTGATCATCGACGTATTTTTTTGTTGCTGCGTCTGTATCCGAGGTTGGATCTCCAAGATATGTAATTTTTCTTCCTGACATAATAATGTCACCGGTAAATACATCACCAGTTTTCTTAACATAATCGTTAACCGACTTACCGGAATCCTGTATTTTACCTTGATCAGTGAAAGTAACGATATTATTAACAACCACGTTGGGAATTCGTACAAGTACATCTAGTAGTTGTATGTTACTCGTTTTTAATCGTCCTTGTTTGTCCTGAAAAACGACGACTTCATTTTGATCCACACTTGTAATATTTAATAAATCATCGATTTCATTTCTGAGCTGATCAAGAGTTGCATATTTAGATAAATCGATCTTCTTCTGATCTTTGCGAGTAGATCTTCCATAAATATCTACCATTATATTTACTGATATCTGTTTAAGTGTTATGACGTAGTGTAGTGAACGCGTGCACGACTTTATGAGGTGGCGCTGTTGATTTTGATACAGCATCAAGCACAGCGAGGGTTTCACGACCGCATATTGGAGGATCAGTTATTTTTTGTGTTGGTAGCGTTGAATACTAGATTGGAATATCGCCGGTAACGTACTCTAAAAATTCTTTTGGTGGTGCTAATCCATACGAATCAAAATAAATAATTCCACGTGGATCAATTGCATATGCGACCCAGTGCGTGCCTGGGCCAGAGTTTTTATCGAGATTAATGATACCGGTTTCAATATTGTTTGGTTTTTTTTGTAATTGATCGCGCATAAAAACACCTCTGAAATTTTTTATTTTTAATTGCTTAGCAGCATTAAGTAAATCAAAATTGGACATAGGTGATATTAGTAAACTGTCCCGGGAAGTCTTAGACCCTTTCCGTACCACGAATACGGGGTCCCTGGTAATCTTAGACCCTTTCCGTACCACGAATACGGGGTTCCTGGTAGTCTTAGACCCTTTCCCTTTTTTTTGATTCCTTGTCCGGTTGCTTTCTTTAACGCCATTCCAGCAGCAGTTCCAACAGTGCCTAATGCAGCTGCTTTTGCAACAGCTGGGGCTGCAGCTGCTATTAAAGCTGGTATAGCTGCGAGAAGTGGAAATATACCACCCGTCTTAGCAACGTCTTTGATGGCGCCCGCAGAAAGATTAAGTTTGACGCCTTTATTTGATTTTTTAGCTTCATTGAAGTTTTTGAACTGACACTCGGTCAACGATAATTTATTTGCACCGGTCATCTGTTCTCGCTTTAGCGATATTTTTATTCCACAGTTATTTTTTTATGCTGATTGTAGCTTTTTAATCTGACCAGGAGTCAGACTCACACTAACGTGATGATATGATATTATAATTATTATGGATGATCTAATTACATGTTTAGAAAATATTTTACATATTTTCTACTGGGGCATCAATAACTCTCATTCGTCCACCAACACCTTCGAGTAACATCGATTTATCGCTGAGTGTAACGGCTATTGCTCTATAATTAGGAATAGCTCTAACATCTCTATTAACACGAGCTCGAAAATGTATATCAACTACTGATTGTCTGGTTAAATCTAAATGTTCTAGTGAAAAGTAATAAATCGGATACAGCGTTGTAAAATCTAACTGTGATATTTGTAAACCAGTATCAAAGTTTTGATCACGTCCCATGAACGACATAAGACGATGATATGCACGTGCTACATGATTTTGATCGAAATTTAACAAAATATCCTCGGATGGTTCTTGATGTCCATTAATCCTTAATGAAACCTCAGAAACACCGAGTTTATCAAATACCATAATACTTTCATCTTGATCGTTTACTCGTGCAGTATTTTGAAACGCAATAAATATATGTCTTGGTGCAGAAACACCTTGTTGAGAAGCTATTTGCCATGTGAATAGACCATTAATTGCACTATCAACCATGACAACGTTGATTTACCACCTTGACTCATAAAAGATAGTAACCGGTCTTCTTCAGATACTGACGGAGTCATCACTGGCATCCACAGGGAAAGTTTTGTTAGTTCTACTTTACCAGGATCAACTGCACCAGGTCGCCAGATTGCATCATTATCAGTGCCTTTTCGTACAAGTACAACTGTGTGCTTAGCTCCGAAAATGACTTTTCTGACATTTCTACAGAATCCAAAGATATGTGACAGTGGAATCGCACATGAAAATGCTCTCCTATCACCTTTTAACATTGATTTACGTACTGCAAATCCTAAGTTAAAATTTGGATTAGCACCATGAACCACCGGATTTACATCAGCGTCAGCGACGCCGGCGAAGTCTCTTGGTCGTCTTATATCATATTGTCTATTGTCAGGAGAATCAGTTGTATCCTTTGCAAACATCATTGATGGGCCAGCCGATCTTGAATAATCGTCGCTGTATCTCGCAAGACCAAGTATTGTTGTAGTAACATCAACGTCTTTCTGGATTGATTCAATATTTTTTCCGTCAATCATGTACGTAGCGCTATCAAATAACGCCATAATACCATTATTAACAAAACCAACCCTAACTTCAGCTCCATAATCTGTGTTATCTGTTTTTAAAAGTCTACCTTCTACTTCAATAAATGCTTCAGCGGGTAAGAAATACCTACTTGTATCCTGAACTTGTAGTTTAATTCTTCCACGCTGATCTGGCATTCGTGCGTCATAAGAATAATACTGATAATCGCGCACAGACTCATCTTTGAGAACTGGTGCGTCCATGTCAAACACCGGGTCAGATATGCGCTTAAACATCTTTATTATTATCGTCTTCGTCTAACACGAAGACCACTTCGGGAAGTGAGACCACTTCCTGCTATCAGACTAGCGGTTATATTTTTTTCCTTTTCCGACATTGGTACATCAGCCAACTCCGCTAGTTTTTGATTAGCGGCTTGATTTATTATTTTACTTACACTTGCGGGCATCACTTCAGTGCTAGCCAATTTCACAGGTTGAGGTCGAATCGCTTGTGGTCTGCGTATTAATCTTGATAGTCTATCTTTGATTGCTGAGAATGCTTTGCTAGCAATATTACCAACAGCGCCTATACCTTTTTCACGAACAACATCAATAGCTTTCATTCCTAGTTGTTTTGCTATCGGTATTGCTTTTGGGGCTATTCTTCTAAACAGACCCTGAACAACATCACCTAGTCCATCTCCGTAGGTCGTTTTGTATACTGGTAATCGAGAGTTTATTACCCTGACCATGGTAGGTCCACGTCGAGTACCATACACGATCATTTTTATTATTAAGTGACTTTATCACTAATTGTATCTAATCACTGTGGTAGTCATCGGCGATTTCGTTAATGAGGGACCGATATACATTAATATCCATGATACCGCCTGTAAATAATCGTTTGCAAATATCAGCTGCTTCATTAATGATTTCTGGGGAATTATTACCAGCTCGTTTTCCTCCAATGAGAATTTCTAGTCGATCGACATCAGCAAGAACGTTATTGGGACAAGTAATATGGCCACTTCCTAGACCACTTCCAGTTGCTCCAGAAGTATCATAAAATTCTTCTTCTTCTTCTTCCTTACCTGTTGTTTGGACTGGTTGTAGTTGTTGTGATCGTAGTAATTTAATTTGTGGTGATTGTGGTAATGTTGCAAATTCTTCTTTTTGTTGTTGTTGTTGTTCTCGTCGTTGTTGTCGTTGTCGTTGTATCTCCTGTTGTCGTTATAGTATCTTGTGTTGTTGTAGTAGTGGTTGCAGTCGTGGTAGTGGTCGTTGTAGTGATGGTAATTTAAGATGCGGTGATGATAGTGGTGATAATTCAAATTGTGGTGGTTGTGATAATCGTTTACTTCGTTCAGTCTCTTCTATATATCTATGTATATCCTCATCAAATCTGTTAAAACTCATAATATCTTTATTAGATCTGATTTCTGGAATACCAGTAGAAACACGATATATATCCTTGATCCAATTGGCAGAGCTTAATGATTTAACATATTCTGGTTTTACATAATTTTTTCTTTCATAATATCCAAACGCGGCAATATCAAATAATTTGGTTGGGTCCCTGATAGCAGCAATACCTTCAGGCGTAAATTTATCTATTATATTAATTCTGGTTCTTTGTGGTTGTGGTGGTGGTTGAGCTGCTTGTGGTGCTTGTGGTGGTGGTTGAGCAGCTTGAATACGACCAGCAATATCAGCAGGCAATGTTGCAAGAGCTTGTTGTGTTGCTTCGGTTGCTGTAACAATTTTCTTTGTTGGTTCGACAATTGGTTTAAATAATTGTTCTGCACCTTCTGCAAATTCCATCTTATACTCCTGACGCGATTGTAGTTGTTGCTTAACAGAATCACGAACAGGTAGATATTTTAATTGCCTTTAGTCGCTCTCGAGCTAATTTAGCTGAGTGTGGTTCTCCAATACTCATTATTGATGATATTTATACTTGCTGTTTAATTTATAGCAGCAGGAAAGGTGAACGACATACGCGTAGTGACCAGCACGTGAAAAAATCGGAAAAAATCTGGTCAATTAGAGAAGTTTTTACTGTTAAGGCAAAAACATTTTTTTTAGCCTTCGTAGGAACCCTTAAATTTCAAAAATAAGGTCTCTACAAAGTTGTAGGGTTCACCCTTCCTGCTGCTTTTTGTCAGTATTACTTTGCCATGAAGTGCCACAGTTGCACCTGCGTTAGCTCCTTCAGCGTGCCATATTGCATCATCGTCGGTATTTTTTCGTACGAGTACAATTGTATGTTTGGCTCCAAAAATAAACTTTCTAACATTTCTTCAAATTCCAAAGATGTGTGACAGTGGAATCGCACATGAAAATCTTTCATCGTCGCCCAGCATTGCTCGACGTGATGCGAATCCCAAGTTGAAATTTTCATTCATTGATACAACTGTGTCCCCAGCTGCATTTAATGTTACATTTCTGTGCTCTGGATGATCAGTTGTATCTTTGACAAACATCATTGATGGACCAGCTGATCTTGAGTAATCATCGCTGTATCTTGCAAGATCAAGTATCGTTGTGGCAACGTCAATGTCGTTGTGACAGATCTCAATATCTCGTCCATCAATGTTATATGCTTCACTTTTAAATAACGCCATAATACCATCATTGACAAAACCAACTCGATCACCAATTCCATAATCTGTATTATCTAATTTAAAAAGTCTACCTTCGACTTCAATAAATGCCTCAGCTGGTAGGAAATATATGCTTGTATCCTGAACTTCTAATTCAATTCTTCCACGCTCGTCAGGTACACGTGCGTCATAAGAATAATACTGATAATCAAGTACCGTACTGATTCATCTTTGAGAACCGGTGCGTCCATGTCGAATGTGGGATCAGATATGCGTTTGAACATTCTTATTATATTTGTTATCGTTTAACACGAAAACCACTTCATGCTACCAGACTAGCGGTTATATTTTTTTCTTTTTCACCAGCCAATGACGCTAATTTTTGATTTGCGGCTTGATTTATTATTTTGCTAACGTTTGCAGGCATCATTTCAGTGCTGGGTAATTTTACTGGCTGAGGTTTTCGTCGAATTAATCGTGCTAGTCTATCCTTGATTGCAGAGAATGCTTTACTGGCGACGTCGCCGGCAGCACTAATACCTTTTTCACGAACAACGTCAATAGCTTTCATTCCTAGTTGCTTTGCAATCGGTATTGCTTTTGGGGCTATCCTTCTAAATAAACCCTGAACAACATCGCCGAGTCCATCTCCGTAAAATGTTTTATATGTAGGTAATCTCGAATTTATCACCCTGACCATAGTTGGTCCACACTGAGCAGCGTGTATGATCATTTTATTATAGTAATTATATTACTGTTTAATCACTGTGATAATCATCGGCGATTTCCTTAATGAGGGACCGATACACATTAATATCCATGATACCGCCTGTAAATAATCGTTGACAAATAGCAGCTGTTTCATTAATAATTTCTGGAGAATTATTACCGGCTCGTTTTCCACCAATCAGAATTTCTAATCTGTCCACGTCAGCAAGGACATTATTGGGACATGGAGTAACAAGGCCACTTCCCCTGGTACCTGTACCAATACCACTTCCAATTATTTCTTCTTCCTCAGTAAAATGTGGGCTGTATTCCGATGAGGACGCTCTTTCAGCCTCTTTGACTTGTCTCTCAAAATCTTCAAAATCACTTCTGTATTTATCTGTAATTCTGGGTATACCACGAGACTTTCGAAATACAAAAGGAACCCAGTTTTTCTTTGAAACACTAGCGGTATTTGGATTTAATAATTCACCACGACGTTGATATCCCCTTGCGGCAAGCACTATAGGGTCTTTTTGAAGCATCCTATGACCTTCTTTGGAAAATCGAGCTGGTGGTTTTGATCTTGGTTTTGATTCTGGCGTAACAAGATCTTTTACATCGCCAACCTCCTCACGAACTTTGTCAACACTATCAAGTACTTGTTTTACTTCTTCTTATAATTGTGGCTGAGCCGCAGCTATCTCACCCGGAAGCTCTCGCAGAATTTTTTTTTGTTTTCTTAGTTAGCTCTGCTATTTTTCCAGTTGCTTCAGCGGTTTTTTCCAACACGGGAAGAATACCTAGTCTTTGTAATAGGTTTAAATAATTCTTCTGCGGCTTCTGCAAATCCTTCTTTGAGATCTTGACGCGCTTGTAATTTTTCTTTAACAGAATCACGGACAGGTAGATATTTCTTGATTGCTTCTAGTTGCTCTCGAGCTAGTCTAGCTGAGTGAGCTTCACATTATTGATATAACGGTAATTTAATTACAGCAGCAGAGAGGGTGGACTGACAAAAATGACACGCACGAGCACCGCATATCATTTACAAACACAGGTGTCACGAACGAGTAACAGCGTAAATAACCCACGTTGAGAGAATCTCAATTCGGTTAGAGGTTCTGGTTTAGCGTTATTGACCCTATATTTTTGCCTTATTTAGTATGATTTTCATGTTTAAATCTTTTGGTTCGAGAACTATTTTGTAGGGTCCACCCTCTCTGCTGCTGGCAATAATGAACTGATTATGATATTTACAAATTTTCAGTGATCTATTGATTTCTCGATCGATAACGGTGAAAAGCAGTCAATGGGAACCTTGTAATTCTGATAGTGTATATCCAGATCGTCTAAACTGAGGAACTAGTTTAATTCCTTTCCCGAAGCATAGACGAAACTTCAATGAGGTCGCGTGTACGATCAGCAGAATATACAGGGCCGTAGAGAGCGATCACGGGCCCTGGAGTAAGAAACACCCGGGCCTCTCCTAGTTCTTGTTCAAACAAAAGTTTTCTTCTATGAAATTAAAAAGTGTTGTTAAGGGCCCGGGCCCCGGAGATATATCACTGGTTGCCCCCCCCCCCTCCGGTCGCCCCAAGTGAATATAGACACAATTGATGGCACCTAACAACTTGTTTGTTTGCATAAAAGTATGTAGAAAAGCATGTTCCGTAGATAGTCTGAAGAACAAAAAAGAATTTGAAATTTGAAAAATATATGTAAAAATAAACGCTTCTATAATATTGGTGGAGAATCCCCTAACTTTCGGGCTTTGATGTATATTATTTTTTTTCTTGCATAGGAAGCCCTCAAACCCAGACTGTATTCTTTTAAAGTTTGAAAATTTACGCTTCAATGTTGTCATGTCCCAAAAATAATAATTCACCGTCTCGATCTTTTAGACACTTGAGTCACTCTTTACTTTCTCACAGGGCTGAAGGAGGGATGGTGATACACAAATGTAATTAACAATAAAGAAATACAAAGAAAATGGTTCAGATAATTATCTTCCGATATATTATACAAGCATTTACATGTTTACGTCAACAGATCAAAATTCAGTTTGACAAACACAGTAGGACTTTACAATTATTGTGTACAACAGTATACATCTAAACAGTAATTATTTACGATTTTGTCATTAATTTTTAAGTTATTTACTTCCAAGGCAGCATAAACATTAGCCAGATAAAATTAATAAAGATAAGATTATATATTAAATACATTAGTATCTTTTAGAGCGATTTTCCTTTGACATGAGTAAGTTCTCAAGCAGCTTTAAAATTGATTTTTATTATTTCCTGAAATAAAATACTTAGGTTGTTACTATTTGGACTTGAACCATAAATATAAATATTGTTTTCTGCATTAAAAGTTATGCAACTTTGAAATTTTACTTTTTAAGAAAAATACAAATCACTTTTAATAAACATATCAATTAAACTGAAACATTTCTTGGCATGCTTGTCGGAGGTTAACAGGTCATGTCACGTGATTTGGCTGGCGGAGCGACCTATCATCTCGCGTAAGGTCACTTGCATTTCCTTTGCATAAAATAATCCCCCAAAAGGCTTGTATATGTGTTTGGGTTTTTCAGTTTTGTTTTTGTTTCTGTTTTTGTTTTATATGATATTTGAATAAAGCACATGCAGTTGAAAAATTAACGGTGAAAAGAACAGCATTTAAGTAAATAAGTATCTTTAATAACGCAGAACACCTATTTCCTCTCATAATGTCATAGTTAAGACGGTGAACTGGTGGAAATGGCATTGGTGAAAGGAAATATAACATCAAATCTGTGCCATGGATATGAGCTGGTATTACTTCAGATAACTGCGGTCTAGATTAAATCTGTTGTTTTGTTGTTGTTGTAGGGTTTAACGCCATTTTTCAGCACACGATAGGCTATACATGGCGGCCAGTATTAATGGTGGAGGAAGAACCCGGGTAACTCCGGAAAGAACCACCGACCTACGAGAAGCTACTGGCAAGCTTTCTCACATACCCACATTGGCCGAATCCGAGAACTGAACCCACGCAGACAGAGGTGAGATGGCAGTGATCCGTAACGGAGAGCGCTTTATACCACTCGGCCACTCGGGGCCCCGATTGAATCTGTAGAGACGGTTTTAGATGAACTGTAATTTGAAATTATTGAGAGACATTCTGGCTGTTTTGACATAAGAAACCGACGCTGCCAGCCTTCCCAGTTCACCTTAAGAAAAGGCGCCGAATCGTTTCCCAGGGCTGGTCAGGTGCACTCAAACCTTCAGAGATGGTTGCCTTCATGAACTGACAAACCAGAGAGAGCAGACAGGGTTTAGCTGAAAGTTATGAGAAAGTTCAAAGGCTAAAAGCAGGAGCATGCGCAGTGAATCGGACAAGCGAACTAAAAATATTAATTTGAAATGTTGAGCATCATAAATAATGACACTATGCTACAAGGTATTAATTTTAAATGTTTTCAGAGAGGAGGCTTGAATATTTATATAAATATATAAAAGCAACTTTATCGATGTCAAGACATAACGTGCATTTGTTTACAGTCTGGGTGAGATAAATGAATTGTCGAAACTAGTGTTGAAGGATAACATTCAAGATAACTGTTTAAATTTGTTAATTTAAATATCAAGAAAGATAAGATCCAGTGTTCTAGATAAGATACAGATTAGCATCAACCCTGATATTAACACTCTTTAAAAGGTTCCTTATAAAAATATACATTTGATAATGGTAAAAACATACATTTGATAATGGTAAAAACATACATTTGATAATGGTAAAAACATACATTTCTAAGTGGCTCAATATATAGTACAACTTGAAGATCTCCCGAGATTTACGACATGAATCTGCAGCGGTTCCACGAAAATGGATATAAGTTAAGGGAAACAAATTTGGATAACAACAGTGTTTGGTGACTCGGCATATTATGTAGCTGTTGCTTAGTCAACCGTACTTATGGCAACTTATGATATAAATTGGAAATCATTCATAAATTTGGAAAAATGTTGTGGAAAAAGTTTCAAATTGCTGAAAATAAAAGTATATGTTGTGGATTGTAATCCATTCGGCATGTTGATAGCGCCAACAGAAAATCATAAACTGTAAAGTGTTCTTTTGATATTTTTACTTCCCTTAAATAATCAACAAATAACAGTATTTGCGAATCCTATGATCTGAAAATGCAATTGTTTACACAAGCATCAATCACATATTGCAACAACTGCACCGGAACAAAAACAAAATAAAGTACACTGAAGTGAAAGAAAAGTTAATTAACCTACAAAAGAGTTTATGTTAATCGCATTATGACCAGTAGCAGGCATATATTGTTGACATGCAAGCATATGAAAAAGGAAACTAAGGATACCGATATATTTTGTCAATGATAAGTGTTTGTTTGGTTTTTCTTTTCAAATTGAAAAATAAAAGCTAACACTGGAGATGAATTACAGAGTCCTTACTTTCAAGCATATACAGATACAGATTGATGATGAAAAAGATTGGGAGTTACAGATTTGCTGGAAAATGAACACAAAACAAGTATCTTTGTAAGAAAGGTTTTGCAGAGTTATAAAGTCTGTAAGTAGCGTGGAAATATTTTGCTCAAGACGAGACCAGAAAATGGGTTGACGTTACAATAACATTCATACCGAATCATAATGCATGACTCAGATTAATGCAAGCATGGAGGAAAACAAATCAACAAAATTAATCAGCCTATTGGTGTATATATATATATATATATATATATATATATATATATATATATATATATATATATATATATATATATACTTTTCCTTTCAAATATGATTGCGGCCAATAGACCCAAACGATGGAAAAGCGCATATCTTGAGCATTTAACTGTTCTCGAAATGAATGAGCATGATCGTAAGTGCTCCGGTGAATCCAGTGTTTTTACAAATATGCCACAGCTACTAACTATGTCCAAAGAAAGAGGTTCCCCGATAAAATTCGGTAATAAAATATTTATTATATGGCTATGTATGGAACAGGCAAATGTAGGAGGTGCTGTGAACAACCAAGCATTACCCAAGGCTATTCACAGCACTTCAGGGCAAATGGTTTGTTCTGCTTATTGCATAGATGTGAAATAAATGTATAATAATATTACGTAAGTTTTGTTTCCTTTCCATCCAACATTTTATTTCTTATTTGCGACACTTGGCCTATTCTCGGGTGCTTTCGCGCGTGCGTGACTAGCATTTATAACTATTCTCAGAATCATAATATGAACAAATTTGGCCTTTTCTGTCAAGCAGTTTTTTTAAAACAGAAATGGCCAAGGATACTTTAATTGTGTCAAAATTAATGAACCCAATCGCAAATGCTTCAGATAAATCGACGGTTTTGTGAAGACGCGATAGGAATCTAACTTTTTTTTCATGTTTTGGGGGGTGGGGGAAGACGGTCGCTTTGGTCTGGTGTACGCGTTTACAGAGAATATCAGCATTGATTAAAAATCGTCTCTGATGCACAAATGTTATTTTGTGCCTAATCTTAAACGATAATATTAGAATCATCAGTCCTATTGTTACTTTGTGTATTATTTGCACAATTTGAGCAATAAATAACATCTAACACAAACCTATTATTAAACTTGGCATGTCGTATATGGACGGTGTATTGTTCTATTTTGAAATGTATGAATTCGATTACACGAAACGGACTTTTACTTGCACAATCACAGTCGGATAATAAATCAAACACGTGTAGATTTTACTCATTCAGGTTTGAAATACATACGTATTGTGGCGTTAAACTACTTGTAAATAATAACAGATTGCCTGTAGAATTAAATGTTTTGCGATGAATTTGCCTCGCTCCCCTGTTCCTAAAATAATAATAATAATAATAATAATAATAATAATAATAATAATAATAATTATTATTATTATTATTATTATTATTATTATTATTATTATTGCGAGCAGTGAAATTTTAATGTTTTTAGAAATTGAACTTCATGGATTTTTGTGTGATATTTTGCTGAAATGTTGAGAAACTGTTGTTGTCACCCTATAGAATAATCCTTACTCAGGCGGCAGCGCTTGCTCAGTGGGTAGAGTGTCGGGCTCGTAATTCAGTTCTCGCTGCTTCGATACAAGCCCGGGCCAGCTTCGGTGAGTCCGTAGGAAAGACAACTTGCTCCCATTCCCTCTATATGTTATAACAAAACTATGTTTAAAAGCTGTTAAAGTCAACAAATAAATAAATATTGTTTACTCACTGCATGTAATTGATTGACTGTTTTACAGTTTGCCTTCAAATACAACAGCCGTCAGTTATTCAGTCACATTATCGTCCTAAACAAATAAAGGTCGCAACTAAATTGGTTACGCAGTCACATTATCGTGTTAAAAAAGGAAAACACAAACTTTAAATAAAAATGTGTTAAAATTTGATAGAAAATTATTCACATGTCGGAAAAATATGAGCCTCAAATAAGTTTTCCACAGCTTACTGAACACACAAGTCGAGCAGTAATTACCATCCTTCCTTCCTGTTAATTACTGATTTTAAAATTCTGTTATCAGTAATACTGAACAGTAAATGAACAGTAAACCTAAGATTTGGTTCATCTAAACAACATCGGAAAATATCAGAATATGACATCTGGAAGAAACTGGTCACTAAATGTATATACTTTACACAGAACTGACTGCTTCACGATGGCGTAAATATGATTGTGATTGTGGGAACCCCAAAACCGCTTTGCGAAGGTAGGTACTAAAACATCGATGTTATGACTATAAAAGAAACACACCGAACCATTTGCCCTTCGATGCTGTCGATAACCAGATGTGCTTTGTTGTTGTTGGAGGGGGGGGGGGGACTACAGATATTACGTACTTCTGAGAAAGTAATAGGTGTAAGATGAAGTTGTTTGCATTTGCAACACACACAGTAGAGAGAAAGTTGGCATGCCTCTATGTTACTTTCATGTACTGTGACTGAAATTTCTTCGGGCATTGTACTCGTGGAACTTGTACGCGATCTAAGCACAAGCTGATCAAAATGTATGATTCCATGTGCTCTAAAACTTAGCCTGAATTAGTCCAAAGTATACTATCTTTAGCAGTTATTAAAATAGGGGAAACGAATTTTGATAGACAATACAAGCTTCTGCGAGTTTAATGAATTAATTATAAAATATATAACAAATACAACGAGGTAATCGGCTCTTCTATTTTTTAACAATTTGCCATTTGAAGTCCAGGAAGTGGAAAAGACCAAGCGGAGCTAGCAGTTTGTAGATAAATGCACATCTGAAGTAAGGCCGATCTATATACTCTATAACCCAAATTACACTCATCAATCATACACCAAAATAAAGGGAATTAAAAGGTCCTTTAACAATTAGCTAAGATATATAAGGTCATTTTTAAATAGCCAAGATAACAATAAATCTGCGAAATTCCTTTTCTTTCAAAATCTAACCCTGTGTAAACTATAAAAATGTAGAGTACCAGTCTGATACCATCCCTCGAGCAATATAAACACCCGGTTGCGGCAACACCGCTCATCTGGTCGCGCATGTCCGAAAGGACAAATGCGACCTTAATTCAAAGTTAGTTAGTTAGTAACACCGCTCATAATTTACAGTCGGTTGACCTTCGGTGGTCTGTACAACATATGATATCCGATTTTGGACAACTTACAAATCCACGTGGAGTAATAATTTCATATTGCCCGTCACCGTTTTGAATTACCGGGCAACATCGGCGGATATCTGATTGTTCCATGAATATCAAGCGACAAATCAGATACGACTTTGGCTCATTCGAATATATTTGTTGTTTTGAATATGTGACTCAAGATGCCTTGCATTGGTCATGTTACTGTTCCGTAATGAATATCTCATCCTGTGAATAGTATCAGGGTACACCAACGTGCCTAACTACAAAATGGACGAAAATATGACAGTGTGGTGATTCTTCAAGGGTACAATATAAAAATAATCCGTCCATTTTATTATTTGGCGCGTTGTTGAACCGTGATAATAGTCACGTGACAAATCCAGATAAGCTGGAGTCACAGAACAAAAAGAACTAATAAATATGATTGGTCGCTCGAGACTGATATAACACGCGGTTATCTACCACGTAGCCTGGTAATTCGAAATGGCGATGAGCGGAAGGATTGTATTATTGCATGTTAATTGCAAAACATCGGATTTGATATGGAAAATGTCGAAGAGCTCACCTAAAGGCCGATTCAGCCGACTGCAACTTATGAGCGCTAAAAAGTGTTTTAAAATGGTCGATATGTGCTCTGATGTGTTGCGAACGAAACAGTCTGCAATAATTGCAATGTTTTATGAATAGGTGAAATTAGAACCCAAACCACCAACATATTTGGGGACTGATTTTGTCGGACTGGTTTCCTCCACAGGTATCAGTGAAGCTTTAAAATTCAGAAGGGGAAGGAAAATGAAAATGTGACGATCCGAAAGACGAACGGAATGAATGTCTTACTGTCGTCGTGAAGCACGAATTCCATGTACCTCGCATTTCCCGTAAAGGCAGCGACCAGTCAAGAAGTTGATCTGTTACATACGGTGAGTATACCATCAAATCATTGTCAAACTGTTTTATCTCAAAAGGCATTTTAAAGAACTGATAGTCAAACGTGATACAGCTATGCAAAATGAGTTTACGTTGTCTCAGATCTGGCGAGATTACTCCAAACAATGCAAAAAGTTATAAGACCATAAAACTGATCGAATTTTAATATATCTTTTTGGGTCACAATCGAACATAGATGATCGAACTTACTTTCTATAAACAACACCTCTCTCTCTCTCTCTCTCTCTCTCTCTCTCTCTCTCTCTCTCTCTCTCTCTCTCTCCGCTATTTCTGGTTGCACCGTTTGAGAAAGTCCTGGACCTTTATGTCCAAATTCTTCACATCTTCTGCCTGTGTGGGAAAAAAGAAGGAAAGATTAAAGATTACAAATAGATTTGCCTGTGCAAAACACGTAGCCTCAAACAAATTCAATAATTTAAACAAATTTTAAAACAAAATAAAAATGCTATAATGACAAGAAAATCTATGCAAGTCATTAAACATACAAATATGCATGTCAAATTTCATCTGTTTATTCCTCAAGTGCGTTTTCTTGTTCGTGCTAACAAGGTTTTCGTCAATAAAGGTCTAAGACCAACAAATTAAAGAGTAAACAAAAATGATGTTAACAATAAACAACAAAAAGTTGAAACTCTTGCAATTGTTTGAAGAATTTAGTCAGGTCATCTACATATCGAATATGACAACCAGATGTAATGGTATCTGCCTCAGGTGGCCTTTTAGTCAATACACATATGTCATCCAAATGTAATGATGTCTGCCTTAGGTGGCCTTTTAGTCAATACACATATGTCATCCAAATGTAATGATGTCTGCCTTAGGTGGCTTTTTAGTCAATGCAAACATGATAACCAAATGTAACGGTGTCTGCCGATATGAAGTTTTTACTTATTCGTGGTAATAAGGCTTTTCTAACACAAAAACTCACATGTGTACACAATTGAAACATGCCTGTAATGGCCTGAAAATCTAATTAGATTATTTATATATGCGTACAAACATGACAGCTAAATTTAATTGATACTCTGAGTTTTTGTTCCGCAATCGTGCTGTAAAGTTTCTCTGAGCTGACGTCAGGGTGGTCGGATGTACAGACAGACGGGAGCAAATAAGGATCTCATCTCTGCAATTGGGGTGAGTTCAGACATGCGATGAGTTGGATGCTAAACAATTAAGCAAACAAATAAATTAATGTATGAATCAAGGTGTCGGGACTATATAGATTGATTAATCAATGATTCGTGGATCTGACCATCACCTGGTTGATTTGATTGACTTACGATGCAGAGAATCACTATAACGTTACTTTTAGGCAAAGATATTGCATTTCGAGGTTTTAGTTTGATTTTGTGGGGTATAACATGGATAAGGAGTCCTGGAAGCTATTGGCAAGCTTTCTCACATGCCCACGTTGGTCCAGCCTAAACTGGAACTCAAGTGGAGAGAGGTTTGGTGTGCGAGTAATCCGTAAAGACAATCGTCTTAGACCAAGCCGTTACGGGAGCTCCTACATTTTTAGACATCTCGATGTCAAGGTCTTGGTTCATCTGTCATGACTGTTATAACTCTAAACAGAAACATATTCACGGCTATTTGACTTTTGCGATTGCTGTACTCTAACGAACTACATGAAAATATTGTCGCTCCCAAATTTTGTAACGTTCAAAAATGTGAAAATATCTTTCGCCGAAGATTATATAAATTATATAATAAAGTTTTTAGCATCAATAACAAGGTGAATGTTTATGTAATCAACATGCTAAATGTACTATATTCGTAGAAAGTGAGGAACGCCAAAATATTCATCGGTTACTACATTTGTATGGGAAAAGCCTTCAGTCGTGCCAGGTTGAACAGTCTGCCGTCTGATCGCGTGTGCAGGTAGATCCCTTCTGTGGACGTCCCGAAAGCGTACTTAAGCAGGACAGCGAAGATGCCGAAGAGCGTGGGGGCAAGGACACAGCCTTGTTTCACTCCGCTGTGGACGTTGAAGGGGTCGAACGATGAGCCATCATACTGCACTGTGCCTTTCATGTTGTCATGGAAGGACTGGACCATGCTTAGCAGCTTTGGAGGGCATCCAATCTTCGTCAGGATTTTGAAGAGTCCGTCTCTGCTGACCAGATCGAATGCCTTGGTGAGGTCTATAAAGGCCAGGAAGAGGGGTCTGTATTGTTCTCTGCACTTCTCCTGTAGTTGCATGATGGAGAAGATCATGTCGATTGTGGACCTCTCTGCGCGGAACCCGCACTGAGACTCTGGATACATTCTGTCAGCAAGCGTCTGCAGCCTGTCCAGGATGACTCGTGCGAAGACTTTACCCACGATGCTGAGAAGGGATATGCCCCTGTAGTTGTTGCAGTCGGTTCTGTCTCCCTTGTTTTTGTACAGGGTTACGATGTTGGCGTCTCTCATGTCCTGAGGCACTGCACCTTCATCCCAGCACTGGCAGAGGAGGTCGTAGAGGTGTGTGAACAGCACGCTGCCGCCGCACTTGATGACTTCTGCTGGGGTGCCATCCTTCCCTGGGGCTTTACCTGAGGTCAGTTTCTCTAAGGCCTTCTTTAGTTCTTCCGCAGAAGGTTTCTCATCCAGTTCGGTCATAAAAGGGAGGTTTTCAATGGCATTGAGGGCATCGTTGGTCACGTGGTTCTCTCTGGAGTACAGTTCAGAGTAGTGCTCCACCCAGCGCTCCATCTGCTTGCCCTTGTCGTGGATGGTATCGCCTGCGGAAGACTTCAGTGGTGCTGTCACCTTCTTCGTGGGACCCATTGCTTTCTTTATGCCGTCGTACATGCCTCTGATGTTTCCGATATCTACTGCTGACTGGATGCTCTGACAGAGCTGAAGCCAGTATTCATTGGCGCACTGCCGTGCTAACCTCTGCCCTTTGCTTCTGGTAGACCTGTATGCCTGTAGTGTCCTCTGGCAGGGGGAACGCTTGTATTCCAGGTGGGCACTGCGACGCTCTTCAATGGCTGGCATGAGTGTGGCGGAGTTGGCCTCAAACCAGTCGTTGTTCATTGTCTGCTTCTTACCAAAGATCCTTGTGGCTGTGCTGTACACAGTATCTCTAATGTGGTCCCATCTCTCTTTGGCACTGCCGTAGGGAGGTTCTGAACTGAACGCCTTGGAGAGGGCGTAAGTGAATTTCTCAGCCTTGTATGGATATGACGTCTTGTCTGAAGGCAAAGAGCAAAGTAAGAGAAGCAACCATTAGGGACATGCTCTTTGCAGATGATGATGCTCTAGCCACTCACACAGAAGCTGAACTACAACGCCTGATGGACCGCTTTGCTAAAGCATGCGATGAGTTCGGGTTGATCATCAACCTAAAGAAAACCAACGTGATGGCTCAGGATGCGGATCCTCCCAGCATCATCATCAACAACTACAAACTAGAAGTACTCAGTCAGTTCACGTACCTCGGCTCTACCATCACCAACAACCTCTCACTCGATGCCGAGCTCAACAAGCGGATTGGAAAGGCGTCAACAACTCTCTCTAGGTTGTCGCAGAGAGTGTGGAACAACAGCATGCTGACCCTGAACACTAAGATCTCCATGTACCGTGCCTGTGTGCTAAGCACCCTCCTGTACGCCAGCGAAACCTGGATCCTGTATGCCACACAGGTGAAAAGACTGAGCGCCTTTCACATGCGATGCCTCCGACGCATACTCGGGATCACCTGGAGCCATCGAGTGACAAACAACGAGGTGCTTGAACGTGCCAAGATTCCCAGCATGGTCACACTCCTTCGCCAACGTCGCATCAGATGGCTGGGCCATGTACGTCGGATGGATGACGGACGGATCCCCAAAGACCTTCTTTATTTGAAGCTTGCCTCTGGCAGAAGATCGATCGGACGGCCACATTTCCGCTTCAAGGATGTTTGCAAGCGCGACATGAAAGCCCTTGAGATCGATGTCAACACCTGGGAAGAGCTTGCTCTAGACAAGTCCAGCTGGCGACGTGCTCTGATCACTGATCGGGAAGCCGGCGAGTACAAGCTACGACTGCTCGCTGATGAAAAACGATCTCAGAGGAAGAGGAAGCAGCTCCAACCCACACCAGACTTAACCTTCAAGTGCAGCAACTGCAGCAAGGATTGCCACTCCCTTGTGGGGCTCCATAGCCACAGAAGACGCTGCACAACTACCAACCGGGACACGTCTCATGGGCGCATTTCCATCGTCTCTCGAGACTAACGGATGCCAACAACCAACATGGGAAAATATGAACGAGCTTTTTTCGGATGGATACTGCACAACCTGTGCGACTAAACCCAATGGACTTTTGCCTAGTTAAACCGAAAATGAGGAACAACCGAGAAAATCCATCAACCTGCCCAACACGGAAAATACAGTCACTGGAGAGAAAAGCCCGGCAGCTACTACCACGCGATATGGATCTTGCATCTGCCACCAAAGTAAGCGTGGTTTATATGTCAACATATACGAGTAAATAAACTCACCTCTCTTATGAAATAAATAGCGACAAATGCTGGTCTCCCAGCTGATAGAGCATTATTGAACCACATCATCCAAATCAAATAAAGCAAATAACGGGTCACATAAAAGGTCAAAACTGGAATTGCTATACGCAGGAACGCCTCTAGTCTATATTGTGTACAATTTCTGCATCCTGTAAATCACCCCTTCACACAAATATCCACCAACTGCAATGATATTTTATCCTGCCGTATCTAATAGTGCATCTGTGGTGAATCTCCATAGTGGAATCGACACACCTTTTTGGTGGAAACGCGGTAAACAGTCTCATGAAATTCATGTGTATGAAGCCTCAATAACTCAAGCTGACCTGACACGAGTGAGCTATTTGACACCACACAGGAATTTCCCTGCGGGATCCAGTGCTGAAAAAATATTTGTGTGTCAAATATTCTATTGCTTTGGAATGACTGCTGCTCTTTTAAATATAATTTGTGCAAAAATTAACGTTAAATGTTATTGGCTATCGTGTGCATTTTTTAAAATTCAACTAGCGTGTGGATCTATTTTTTCACGCGCAAGAATTGAAGGGTGCATCATCTGAGTAAGAATTAAATGAAATGCCGAAAATCATTTGTTCTTCTTTATATCTAAACTCTTACCAATAAACTTTGTGATATATATAAACTTAAATAGGTAATGATTTAATATTAAATCTATTAAATTCGTTGCATTATTGCCATCGTTTTCCCACCTTGGCACACAATAGCTGGAAATTATTAAACTTGTTTCATAAATTCAGTATTAAATCATTACCCATTTGAAATCTTCTATTGATGATATAGGTATATGAATGTAAATAATACAGTAGCCATGTGATAAATTCTAAATAGAAAAATATTCTTCAAAGCTTATTGTTATGTTTATATATCTATGAAAGAATAGCGTTCACAGCCGAAGTTCTGCATTTGAGCTCTTTTGGTACCCATACGTCCATAATGGATTTGTAGGTATGTACCTACTGTATGCCTTCACGGGCCATGGCTTTGTCAATGTACGCGGCTGACTGTGTAAGATTATAATGTATCACTGAAGTCTGACTAAACCTAGAATGCTCATGCTAAATCAAAGTGTAAACCTTAAATAATTATCAAACTTGCCTTATTAATATGGTAAAACTGGATGTGTGCGAGTTTCCCTGCATGCCCCGTCATATCAAAGGAGAGCGCAAATAGTTTTACCGATCACAATTTCCATTTCTGTCCAATAACTTTGAAGGATTCTTTGGATTAAAATCAAACTTAGACTGAGATTTAACATTAAAACTACCTAAGTCAATTTCTATTTTCACCATACTCCAAAAATTTGCGATGTTATGGCTCCTATTTGACTTAACTCTGCCCTTCAGTTGCATCACATTCAATTGTATCTGTGTCATAAGACACATTTCAAATTCAAAATAAATAATTTGTATCAGTCCAAAAGGATTTCCCTGAGAGGCCGATCAAATACGAAGACTTACAGCACTATTTGACGTTCGTGTTAGCATAATTGGCTTATCAATCATTTTCTTTTGCAACAGACTGAATTGCAGCCATTAATCTATTGCCAGAGCAGACGTAACCACGCCCTACTCATTAGCATATCACATAAAGTCATTGTACTGTATGTTGATACTTCCCCGGTGTGAATTAGTGTTAATTGTTTAGTGCATATCAAAAACTTCACGCACAATGGTTCAAAATGTAAAAGTTATGACGATCGGAACATGATACATACTGGCAGTCCAATAAGTGACGGACATTAGGTCTGAAAGTCCGTCAAGCCACCAGTATGCATGAATATCACGCGATACTCACACATTTGCCAGCAATAGTATTGGTCGTCATTCTGTTATCAGAATTTAGAAGCAATGTGACATTAAGTGGCATAAACTTTGGACTTGATTTCTATTACTATTGTCGTCAGCACGTGTTAGAGTTTGAGTGACAGTAAGGGGCATAAACTTTTGTCTTGGTTTCAGTTACTATTGTGCATTCATTAGTTAAAGACTAGAAGAGTCACTGATTGAAGGTTTCAATACATTTTTCTCTTGTAAGCTTAACACTGTTCTCTTTCAGTTGATTGATATATTAAACTAGACATTTTCTGAAATTTTATAACGTAGCAAAACAAAATTTAAATCGAAAACATTTGTTTTAGAGGAAAGAATATATGGACTCTAAATATCAAAACTTTTCCATGTTTTAAATATATTTTTGAAACATAAAAATTTATTTTTCTGTCATATAAAACCGAATTGCGCACTCTGTTTCGTAGTTATGTACTTGATATATGTTCTAGAGAACCGAGTCAGGGATTTTTATAAAAATATTATTTTACGTTATAACTATTTAAGTACAGAGATGGTATTTAAATTTTAAATCATTGTAATTTCAAACTTAAGCCATACTAATCACTGACATGGTTCACTGTATGCATTAATCTAGGAGGCATATATTACAACAAAGTGTGAAAATGGTACGTTTCAGTGTATTTGATATAAACTGATGTTAATCCTTTTTAATAACATGATCAAGAAATTTATTTTTAAGCGAGCACAGTGTCTCTTTCGAGTCGATAATACTAAATTTGTCAGATAAGATACATTTTCCTTTTTAGAACCTACATATATAAATGTATATTTTTTATGTTCCTAATTCTTACAGGTAGAGAGAAATCTGAAAATAAAGGTTACAAGTTCTACATCTTCGGTAGCCAATGGTCGTCGATCTATTTTCGTCATCATCATTATCAGTCCCTTAACCCAAGAGGTCGTTGGGGCACCACAGTTGACTTTACAGCCAATTCTCTCCATTTTTCCTTGTTCTCTACTGCCCTTTGGGAATCTCCAAATCCCATGCCTGTCCACCCCTTAATGTTTTCTTCCCACCTCTTTTTCTGTCTGCCTCTTCTTCTGCACCCTCGCACTGTGCCTTGCAAGATAGTTTTTGCCAGTCCAGATGATCTTGAGACATGACTGTACCACTTCAGTTTGCGCTTTTTTACAGTGGTCAAGAGGTCTTCATAGGATCTGATGGCTCGTTGGATCCTGTTGTGGACTTCCTCGTTGGTTACATGGTCAATGTATGAGACGCCCAAGATTTTGCGGTAGCATCTCATTTCGAAGGTTTGAATCCTTCTTTGTAGATCCGATGTGAGCGTCCATGTTTCACAAGCATACTGAAAGATGGATATGACAATCGAGCGCATCAGCCTTATTTTGAAACCAAAAGCAATGTTGGTACCTTTCCATATTGGTCTCATCCTTGTTATTGCTGCTGTTGTCTGGGCAATCCTGCAAAGTAGTTCTGGTTTGGAGCCCTCATCTGTGATAATTGATTCCAAGTACTTGAAGCTTGTGACTCTTTCCAGCTTCTGTCCACTGACGTTTATTTCTGCACTGATGCCATTGGTGTTGCTTGTCATCAGTTTGGTTTTTTCTGTCTATTTTGTTCCACATCAACCCTTGGGATCTATACATAGCGGAAACTATTTTGAGTAAGCACGGTCTTGAGGATGAACAAGTCCCTGCCCATACCAAGCAAAAGCAATTAACCAGTGAGACCACTTATTACGTGGCTACTTAGGCGTTCAATAAGGCGACTTCAACGAGGTCCACAGACATAGGCTTGAAATTAAAAAGTATGAAATGTTTAAATTGGAGGAACTTGCGTGCGACATATGTGTTACTGTGTGGTACTGAGGTATGATGATTCCTAACAATCACCCAGTTCAAATATAACGAGGTATCTGATTGGGTTATTTTTGTTCCGCTACATTGGTGGCGCACTACTTCTGACATAGTGACAAGTGTAGGAAGTTGTTTTCATTTGTAACATGTGCAGTAGACATAATATTGGCATACCTCTATGTTACTTTCGGGTACTGTTGCTGAAATTCCGTTACATATTGTACTTAGGGAAATTGTATATGATCTAAGCATAAATCTGACCAAAATATATGTTCCCATGTGCTCGAAAAATCAGCCTAACTAATCAAAAGAACACTAACTTAATCAGTTCTTAAAATAGGGAAGACAAATTTTACCTGAGTAGGCAATACCAGCTTCTGAAAGTGCAATAGATGAATTAAAAATATATTTTTAAAATGTAAAACAAAGTCATCTTCTTTTTTTCTTTCTTTTTTTTTAAAAAACAATTTACCTCATTGATGTCCAGAAAGTGAAAATGACCAAGCGGAGCTAGCAGTTTTTTGACAGGTGCACATTTGAAAACCTGGGAAATTCTTTCTCATTTAAAATCAAACCCTATGCAAAGTACGAAGCCGTAGAGCGCAACCATTCAATCAGATAGCGGAGCAGTAGATAACGTTTCCGCTAGCTGAAGATGTCAAGGGTCCACGTGGAATGTGGATCGATGACCCTTGTCTAGTGATGCTGCAAGTCATACTGTAACCACCCATTTTATATAAGGACAGCAAAGCATTCAGTACAGCTAGTAGGCAGTGGCATTTCAAAAAAGCATTGTGCATTATTACACAAGTACTGAGATAACTCAGAAAATTTTAAGTAACACCAATATTTGTGTGCCCTCGTTGTTTACACTGTTATGATAATGGATACTCGGTAAGACCATATATATATATATATATATATATATATATATATATATATATATATATATATATATATATATATATATATACACACACACACACACACACACCAGATCAAGTATTCTTCTATAGAATCCAGGGATAGCACTTTCCGTTCTGTCTGGTATATATTTATAATTCTATATAATTAATCTCATATATCTTGATTTCTTTCATAGGAATCCGGAATGACTGTGTAGATAGATGAGAATTAATTATTTAGTCGTCATGGGAGTGTGTCTGCTACGCACGAGTGCATATAACACCGATTCAGTCGCATCATTTTTTGGTGATGCGTGCTTGGTCGAGAAGGAATATGGGCTGGTGCGTGCAGCCAAGGCGATTGGTGCCGTTTACATGCGGACCTGAGTTCGAATATCCGTAGAGGACGAATTAAATATTCTCTAACCTTTATGATAGTATTATTTGTTATATATGGCCATTTATACCTCTAGCATAGTAGTTATTCACGAAAAAGAATTTTACAAAAAGATGACTTTTAGCGCGATACAGATATAAAATGTCTTGTTCACGAAGATTTAAGCAAATACTGTCACAATCTTCATACAAAACGTTATAACTTTTATTTCTTTACGTAAAAAAAAAATATATTCTGATCGAACATAAAAAAAATTCTATAATTTCAATTAAGAAACGTGTGATGAATCCTTTGGTGGCCAATCTTCATGAAAATGTTAGGTTTTCGTTTTCTAGTTATGAAGACGGCGCCCTTTTAAGAAAAAACTTGCTGGGTGCAAAATTGCACTGATGTGTAAAGACTTTTTTCCCGTTAAAATATTACATTCTTGATGCAGATTGTACCGTTTTCACTTAAATCAAACATTTTAGGTCACAAATTTGCGTCTACGTGAATGGGCACATTTTTCATGAAAAAAGCGACATTTATGAAAAATGCATATCCCTCCCCCCTCCCCAGCAACTTAGTCGTTAAATTATTAACCGTTTAAAAAAAATCTACATTGTCGGGTTAAGGCACATTTTTCCTGACTCAAGTTACTTTTTTTTATCATTAAAGACATCGATACTCGTAGGTCAAGACGGGTAGGAGGTAAGTGTGCCATTAATCCATAATGTATATTTTAAAGGTTGATGAATTATTTCAAAGATATTACCTCTTTATCTTTCATCCTTTGTTGTAAAGAATCCCGGGTGAGAAAACGATTAATACTCCGCGTCACGTAGTTGAGAGGGTCCGACCGAGTATTTTTCAACGCACTTTTGCTTGCCGTTGCATTGGACACGTTTGGCGCTGAAATTCCTATTTTCGTTGTCCAGGTTACAAGACGATCCCTGTCGCCCTGTAAGTGCTTTGTACCAGAGACTGATCGGTTAAAAAATGCGGGTTTAGTATTGTTGTTTTTTGGATCAGAAGCTGGTCTCTTCAAAGAAATTATGCTACTCTGATCTTGCTTAACATTAGGGTATGACATCGTCACTGAGCTGCTTATATAAGATTCTTTGTCGTATTTACTTTGTGTTGAGGACTTTCTCAAAATGCTTGATGTAGATGAACCGGGCTCGGACTGTGTGGATGGCATCTTCTTTTCGGGAGGAGAAATGCACCATCGTCTTCTATATGTTTTATCCCTGTTTTCTTGTAGCCTTGTAAAATCTTCGCTTTTATGCTTCAACCTACATAGGCAACCAACACATACCCTCTTTGCTGGACTGTAAATAGTTTGCTTGTGGAGATTGTTTTTTGCATTCTTTCTTCTGGAAAACCCTGGCTGTACTGCAAAGCGATCATTTGGAGATGAAACAGTCTGCGTCGCAAAGTCAGAAAAGTATGGTTTGTCTAGTAGTTTTGATCTTGCCCTCAGAAAGTCACGCTTTTTGTCTCCAACATAAGCACTTCCACGCTGTGTGATCTTATATTTGGCGATGTCTTCCCGGATTTCAGTCAATGTCTTTTCGAGTTCTTTGCTTACACGTCGATAATCTGGTTCCTCGTGAGTACAGTGCTCTTCAGTCTCTGAACGTTTACTGCTCAGTTTTAATAAAGACCCGGCTGACACCCTTGATTCCAATCGAAGTGAAAGGTTATTTTGTGACTCGGTAATCCTGGAGACAGAGGGCAATTTGGGTTGCCCGTTTGAATGATACCTGAAACCCGCCGGTAATGGTTCACCATCAATCTCCTCATTGTACAACCCTAGAGATGTTACTGAAGTCTTCGATTCTTCTTTCGGTTTCAGTATACGTCCTCTCAAAGTATGCAACAGAAAAGCTTGTTCTCGTCTTATATCTCGAAGAAGCTTGAATCGAGCCTTATCCAATTTGTCCAGTTCCTGTAACAACTTCACTAGTTCTAGGTCATTTCGCGAAAAATTAAAGAGCTTTGCATCAGAAAACTGGGGCCCCAGTCTCGTTCGTGCATTTTGGACACTCTCTGATGGTGCAAGACGATAAAACTTTCGTTTACTAGGTAATACGATACTCATCGTGCATGTTAAAATCAACCTTTAGATAACCAAAGTTGCTCTGACGTCATAAAAACGTTTCACAATTACGTCACTTCGTAAAACATCCGGTGGAACAATTTAGTCTGTACCGGATCCCGAGGACCTGGTTATGGCGGCGCTCTACAGTTTCGTATTTTCCATTGGGTTAGATTCTTAAATAAAAAGAATTTCCCAAGTTTTCCTAGCTGGTTATATTTGGCTGCTTAAAGAAAAAAACATTCTATATCTTAGGTATTGTTAAATGTACTTTTAATTTCCTATATTTTGGTGTATGATTGATGGGTGTAATTTGGGTTATAGAGTATACATCTTGGCCATACTTGAGATGTTCAGCTATCAAAACACTGCCTGGTCTCGCATGGCATTTTCACCTCCTGTACTTTAGAGGTAAATTGTATTTTTAAAAAAAGAGCCGATTAAATTTGTTACATTTGATATATTTTTTAATTTAATCATTGCTCTTTCACAAGCTGGTATTGTCTAATCTGGCAAACTTCATTTTTTCTATTTCAATAACTACTAGAAATTGAGTAACTGAGACTATTCAGGCTGGGTTTTTTTGGAACACGAGAGCAGTCAGTTTGGATAACTGTGTGCTTAGATCATTTACACATTCTATAAGCACCATATCCAAAGAAATTTCAGCCTCAGTACATGAAAGTAACATAGAAGTATGCCAACATTCTATCCATTGTGCATGTTGCAAATGCATACACTTTACACCTGTCACTCTCTCAGAAGTTCATAATATCTGTAGAGCGCCTCTATATAAAACTGAATGCATAATAGCTTTTGAAATGCTGATTTAAAAGAATTTGATATACAAGCACTGTTGGTATAACAAATTGTGATTCGCCCAAGGTGTATGAATACGCATATAATTATGTTTAATTTTTTTAATAATTTTATTGATTCCATACACTCTAGATCGGCGATGGATGAAGAAAATAACGAGGAAAGATATTTATAAAAAAACAAAAAGTTATTAAGTAAGTTAAACAAGTTACACCATTTAATATCTGCTGTCTTACCCACCCCACACCCCTTTTTTCGCAAGGTAGCATACAAATACTTTAATCTTTTTTCATGCTTTTGTTTGGTTTTAAAGCTATAATAAGTTTCTAAAACAAATCACTTATCAGTTTTGAACTGTATGAATGCCTCTCACTCTTTTTTATTGTTCAGTCAGAATATCATTTTGACTTGGCTTGTTTTAGATCTCTTTGTCTGTCTGTTTGTCTCTCTGTGAATCTATGATTGAAAAATTGACAAACCAAGTACAAGACACGTGGAGGACAAAACAATCTTATGTCAGTCCTCCCTCTTTATGGGTGTGTGTATGTTCGTGTACGTGCTTTGGTTGGTTAGTCAGTCAGCATAATAGTCTCTCTCTCTCTCTCTCTCTCTCTCTCTCTCTCTCTCTCTCTCTCTCTCTCTACACGGCAGACTCATGGATGTAAAGTAGGCAAGCTGTCCCTCCTCACCATCAGCCCGTCCATTGTGGAAGGAGTCATTTGGAGGCATGAACTGTGGCGCTCGGGTCAACACAAACTTCGTAAGTGCGCGTGTTTTTCAAAATTGATCACTTTCATTTAGACATTATGGGATTGAGGATTACATGCAAGATTTACTGACTTCCAAAACTGAAGAGCTTGACAAAATGCAAAACCTACGCAATCCAAGACTGAAGATTGGATAAGGCAAGGGCTCCAAGTTCCAGTGGGCGTGGGCAATTCTACGTTTTGCAATAACACGTTAGCAATTTTTTCGAAGAATATTGCCTAGTTCAAATGACAATAAAGACATATATTAATTAGATTGACTTTAGCCAATTATCACGACGTAATACTAAAGGGGCCAAGATTTTTGTACTATTTTGGTAGACTCTTAGCACACATATCCGTCGAGATGGTCAGCGTGGTGATCATATACAAAACTGGATAGTAAATCGTCACATAGCAGAGGGACTGAATTAACGGCGATGGTGCAGAGTGTCGTTAGCATGCAAGCACGCATCGGAAAGGGTGCTGGTTCGATCCTACCATTGGATAAGTCCGAGTCGGCTACCGTTGTGTGCCATTTGGCAAAGGACTTTATTCTGTTTGCCTCGGTATTAAATGACCTATTCGTGTTGCTGTGCCATAAAACACCAACCAACCAACCAGTCAGCTGTCTTAGCTACCAGTAGGAGGAGCTGATATCTCAGACAGAGAAGGAGGCAATTAAATATGTAGCCATACCTGTGTAATTTTAATCAGTGGTTTCCTGACGGTTGAAAGGAGCGGAGGATACAAGGAAGTATCAAAATGTATTCTGGGTAGATTGCTGTGTCAGAATATAACATTTAGATGGTGTGCGCGTGTTGCGGAACGTTCGTAAATAATATTATTGAATGAAGAGCAAGGCTTGCATGGAATGAGAAACGTTAGCGTGTGAGAAGGGCCTGGTAAAGTGTTAGCCATTTGTCTGATGAGAAGTCCGTATGAGAGTAGTAGATTAAGAAGATGTTGTATAGGAGAACAGGATGTACGTCCCTTATATTTTCTTCAGGAAGCTCCCAGGGTGCACGTATGAGACGGCACTAAACTATTAGAGAGGGAAGGAGGAAGTACGAGAATTAGTACAGAAGGAGTACGGAAAGGAGAAAGTACAAGGAGTAGCACAGGAAGGGTTCAGGAGGAGAGAAATAGTGCAAGGAGTAGCACAGTAAGATTGCAGGAGAGAAGAAGAGATAAACGAATAGAGATGAGTTCAAGGGATTACTCACTGAAAGGAGATTCTCTTACATTAGGACGTAGACTCATATGATGAAATAAAGAAGGCATTTGTTAACAGGCCAATTAATGTATTAATTTATGAGTGAAGTGTAATTGGAAGATTTATATCCAGAAATTACTTGAAAAGTTTATTTATTATTAATATTGATTAATTTGTTATATATTTTACCTTGAGTTGTTCATGTATTTGGGCTGTCGGCTTCGCTGACTAGGGGATTGTGAGGTATTCAAAATTTATATGTCCACCTTTCTGCCGTATTAGCCGTAATAATTTAGAGGGGTTGTGACACCTTACTATTTGGCACATTAACAAAATTTAGGGCACCACCATTCCCAATTTTTTAAAAAACGACATACCCTTCTTATCCACCATTTTTTTTGTGAGAAAACCACCCACCTTCCTATACACCAAATTTGTGCCGGAAGGCATAGGACAAACACAGGCCTATTCTTTTTTAATTTTTGCAAATAACCAACTCAGCCACCCGCAACATAGCAAGAAAGTAAAAAGAAACATAGGGCACCCACCCTTTCATTTCTTTTAAAAAAGACCACGAATACTCCAAAATTTGTTTTAAAAAATCCCGTCCACGTTCCAAATTTTGTTTCTGAAATACAACCAACGTATCTTTTTCTCAAGGTTTCAATGACATAAAGACACATACATGTAATATATCAAGGATATCCACATTTTATTTAGTAGATATAAGAACATATTTCACGAGTGAAGCAGAAACATTGTATTGTCAGGAGATTAAGTTTCCTTATATCTATTCAAAAACGTAGATTTACTTTTATCGTATATTTTTAAGTCATAAACCTAAAATTTGCATAGATTTGTTTCTCCGTTCGCTCTCAGCGCCATTAACGGCTGCAATACTGCATCAATAAAAGGAAACTCGGAAATTTGACAATAATTTTAGGACAGGGACTTTTTACAAATTTAGATTACACATATGATGCTTCAGATTGTGTATAATGCCAAATGAATGCTTTTTTCATGCGAAAATGAAGAGATTTTGTTTGTTAACACATTTCTTGAACGGATGGGTACAGTGAACATTGCGAACAAAGTAGTAACAGTAGATGAGATTTCTGGTTCAGTAACCCTAATAAAACGTCCAGACATGTACAACGACGTCTTTTTGGCCACCCCCAGGGACAACTGTCTCAGAATATACTCAAAGTAAAATTATGACCAGATATTTGGTAACTACCTTTGACGAAATGTATTTGTTTTGAGTTTTTAGGGCCTCCGATCCAGAAAAACCCATCTGAGTGAGATTTTTTTATTTTATTAATATCAGATGTTAACTGCGCAATATCAATATTAATGTTTCTTATTCCATCTTTTCATGTAAATTTTTCAGTCATATTATGCTTTACCGTTAGATAAAAATTTTATATTAGAGATTAAAATAAACTATAGGAAATGGAAATTGAAAGATGATACATGGAAGGAGCAGCGCCTGATCATCGAATTAAAATGATTGCGTTAAATATTAGCAAGATAAAGATTGTGGAATTTGAGTCTTTACAAATAACGGCTATTAAACTTAACATATCGAATGAGGCTGTAAGAAAATCGGGTGGTGGTCATGATTTTGCTCAAACTTTTGACGAATCTTTCTGGATTCTGCTTACAGCAGATAATGAAAAACTGGAAGATTGGATGTCTGATCATAATACAGATATTTTTGATAAAACAATCAAGAACCTTCCTGACAAAAAGAAGCAAAGATTATGTAACCTAATTGATCTAGATTATTATCTTTATCGTTAGACGAAATTTATACTTGTTTGCTAGATAACTTTGTCAATAGTAGCCTGACTATCGCTGATACACTCTACCTGGAAGGTTGGTTGATAACGATTTTCATACTTCCTAATTCTCATTGGAAGAATAGCTGTTGACATACTGTGAATGACACGAAACTCGTGTATTAAATCGTCTATATTGTATTTTACACCGCGCAAATAAGATAGTATCTGATCTAACAATTTTATTTATAAGTTACACTTGCTGTTTTACACGCAATTTTTGTCTCAAAACGAGGCTTGATTCGTTTACAAGCGGTTGATAAAGTTACACCAGCTCCGGATATTATCAACAACAACGGATTTAATGCTGCTCCACTTGATATTATACCAGAGCCAGTCATCAGCAGAGGTAAATATGATATTACCTTAAATATTCTGCTGTAATACTTGTTACATTTTTTCACACACCAAAGTTTCTTGTGATAAAACTTGTAATATTGCATTAGTGCGTCAAATTCTGATTTCGAAATGTATTCCGAGACATGATTGAAATCGATTTTTTTTCCATGTATCTTTTATGTTACAATAAAAAGCTGTCAACTATACAGCAATTTTTACACCACAATAAAACTTATAGTACCAACAAATGAATCAAGAAATTCACGAAACGTAACATTGACAGGATCAGCCAGAAAATTTCTATACTTGTCATAAACATCCGACGAAGTATCTTTGTATTTTTCGTCAGTTAATACTTAATTTTTATTTGACCAGCTGTATGAATTAAATCTGCCATAACTGTATCCATCACGCCTATACAAACTTATTTCATTTACCAAACTGTTGTATTCGCTTTCTGTTTCATTGATAAATCCAGTTACTAATGCGATTTCATTCAGCGAAAAATATTTAAGAACAAAATGTTGTCTGATAATTGCGTAAGCGGCTATAAAATTTGACAGCATTACTCGCCGGAGCTAGTTTTTACCCGTTCTATTTTGTGCAACAAAAATAATCACTTGTTTCAATAGTTTGCTGTAGGGTTGTGTGTATATTTTCTCAACTTCGGTATAATAATTTCGTGTTGACGATTGTCTGGAGCGTTGGAGTGATGGTAGTGGATCTGCTTCACTGATGTCGTAGTAAGAATCAAATTGTACATAACGCAAACTTGATGATTGAACTTTGTTGAAAAATGTTTCTCGCTCAGCATCATCTTAATCGTCAACTTCGGCGTTGAGGTCTTCGATTATCTTCAGCGATTTATTGATAATAATCGGATCAAATTCAGGATTCTCACGTAACATCAGCACAATCGCGTTCGAGTACGCTTTGATCATCAACGTTGCATCTGCTGATATATCGCAAACAATCTTTATTATTGTTTGTTTATCATGGCAATACATTCCAAGATGCTTAAATATTTCGCGTTTTTAAAAACAATCGTTTAACATTTTGTTGCTGCTTAATTTTGCCTTTTTTGATTCCGCCAATTTGTTAAGACAATTATGAGATTTATATATTCGAGTTTCTTCTGGCTTTCTTCCACCATAAGCTCGTGCTTTTATCAAATCAGATTTAATTATTATATTTGTATTTTCCTGCTCAAGCTCGAGCAATGTTTTGTTAAGCAAGATTTCAACTTGCTCTTATTCCTCGAGGCAGTTATTAGGGTGACAGGTATTGATATAATTCCGACTAGCGATAAAGTTATTCTGGTTAATGATTAAAAAAATAATAATTCTGCAGAAAAACACTACAAACAAAAAAAATATCAAAAAATTATTAGGACTTCCTCCGAATTTTTTATTTTTTGTGATTTTTAGTCAATTTTCTCATTTTTAGTGTTAAAAAATAGGCCAAAGAAATCAGTCAAATACTATTTCTGCTTGGAATTTTGAATCTTTCTGATTCTTCTGGAAAATTCATCACGGTAATCATTGTATATTTTTATATCAGGTTTAATAATTGTATTTGTTTCAAGTACATCTTCGGCAATAAGAGGAATTATTTCATTATCGCGCAGTACAAATGTTATTTCTTTATCTAGTGGCGGCAAATAGTATTTGCTTGCTAGCGGCTTGTTGTTAAAATAATTTTGGTTGCTCATATTTTCTGCCATTATATTAATAACAATCTATTTGTTTAATTGTACGTATTTTGACTAAATTATTCTTCGAACTCTTGAGTTAAAAAAAAACTCTACAGAAAAATATACAATGAAAACATGCAACTGTAATTGTGATTTAGACCTAGTTCTCGAACAAGATAAAATTGTTACATATTGCCAATCTTGCAATCGCAGAGAAGCATTGACATCTACAAACTTATTGATAAATTACCCAAACCCCGCGGCGGTTGGACGTTGCCCGGCTATAAATATATCGGGTCATATAATCCGCTAGAAAAACAACTAGACGAAAACGACAATCCACTGCCTGGACAAGAGCCTTACAATCAAGTTGATGCGATAGCAACGCGTCATGATATCTGTTATCGTGATAATGAACGAGACAAACTTGGTTGTGATAAAACAATGTTAAAGGAATTACATAACATGAAACCAACAGGTATGAGAGAACGTATTGACCGAAACTAGTGCAAGTATTAATTGGAACAAGTATAAACTTGGACTTGGAAAGTCTCGGCTTGGAAAGCATCTTATTAGATTATATGATGACCTTGCAACTAAATTACAACGACCTAAAAAAAACGTTTCCGCGACGTAAGGTTGTCACGAATAACGTTGACGATATCTGGGCGATAGATCTAGTAGATATATCAAATCTTGCTCAGTTTAATGATAATAAGAAATACTTGTTTAATGTAATTAATGTTTTTAGCAAATACGCGTTCAGTATACCTGTTGCCGATAAAACAGGAACATCGATAACTGATGCGTTAAACCAAATTATCATTAGCACGGAAAGGCAGCCAAATAAAATATGGACTGAACACGGCGCAGAGTTTTCAATAAAAACTTTGAAAATTTGCTGAAACAAAATAACATTAAAAAATATGTTACTGGAAATGAGGGAAAAAGCGTCATCGAGAACGATTTAATCGTACACTAAACGAAAAAAATCCACAAACATCTGACAACGAAAAAAAATAAGAGATATCTTGATGATTTGCAAAAGATAGTATCTGATTACAACAAAATTAAACAGATCTATCAAAATGTCACCAAATGACGCAATTAAAAGTCAGATACTGGCAAACGAAAATGTGTACCGGAGACATAAATTTAAGATCGGCGACAAAGTCAGAATTTTCTCTGACAAAAAATATATGAAAAAGGATTTACTCCCAACTTGACCGAACAAGTATTTGTCGTTGATAATGTCGTTTTAATGACAATTCCTGTAACGTACGTGCTAAAAGATTTATTATGTGAACCAGTAATTTGTAGTTTGTACGAACAAGAACTGCAGAAGACAGATCAAGATGTAATCATCAATGTATCGAACGAGTAATCAGAAAGCGTGGCAAGAAAAGTTTTGTCAAGTGGCGTGGTTATAGTGATGAATTTAATAGTTGGGTACCAACCAGTAGTATAAAAATATAATATTTTTATAATTTTGTTCGTATCGTGTAAGGATAGACTTGCATTTATACAGGCTTGCATAACGATATCAGATACTGTTTTCTTTCTTCTGCGATAGCTCCAATATTACACATCAAGTTGAAGATCTTGACAAATATAAAATCGAATTTTATACTTTTTTGCCGTCCTGATACCTTGGCGTTCATGAAAGGCTTAATCAATTGCCAGAATAATTGATTTTCCGCAACACTAAAATTAAACATTTTTTTTTTTTTTTTATTTTTTTGGCAATGCAATACGTAACATCATATCTGCCAGCTGTTGATCTTCCGTAAGATTTTTTTTTTTATCAACGACGGCATTTATATTGCTGTAATCAGCTGTTATAAAATCTCCAACTGAAACTTCTTCCTTCTGCGTTAACAAAGTTAAATCAAATTCATCTGTTGTATCTGATATAACAGAAGAATGTTTCGCATCGGCAACAGCATTGTAATCGCTGTCGTTGTAAATATGCGCAAGTCATTCAATCAGAATCATATTTTAACTTTTATCTAATTTATCAAAATAATATGGATGAAATAAGATATCATGAAAAAGCAACAATTGTTAATGGCAACGAGCTTGAAGAAGCAAACAGTCCGCGGATGTTTTCTTGGATCAGGACAAGATAATATTTCTGTTAATTTAGTTTTGTTAAACAATGGAATAGACACAGTTCTACTTACCGAAGCAGAAAAAAAACAACTACAAGATGAAATTGTTTATTTTGTTTTTTACGATAAAGCCACGATAATGTTATGGTGTCATTCCTGTATTAGTCCAATTGAACTAATAAAAATTTTACAAAAGATTTAATTATCGTATTTAAAGATGATTCTTTCGAAAGTTATTTGTGATATTACTGAATTTGTTATACCATCTGCTGCAAATTTGACTGAATTTAGAGTAATGTTGAAATAATTTGACGCGGCGTAGATTGAGGGAAATTTAATTTCTTCACCTGTTTCAGGATTTTTTGATATTACAGACATTCCATGACGTTTGAAATTAGCACCACCGCGACAACCTTTCCTCACATTTTCTTGCTGAGTAACAAGTTCAAGATTCTCCAATCGCTTGTCGGTTTTAATGTTGTTAATGTGGTCGATTACTAAACCCTGAAAATTGGTCTGTTAAAAACTTCGAAAATAAAACGATGAGAAAAATAACTAACATAATCTGTTTTACTATCGCGAATCTTTATTTTAAGATACTCGCTATTGGAAATATTTCCAACAACATATTTTGTTTTCTTATGTCTGATCAGTCCTTGATCATTTGCCTCAAATAAATCAAATACCGGATGAGGCTGATACTCGTCTTGTAAAGACAAATTTGCAATATTATCGTCGGTAACGGCACCGTTACATCTGTAAACTCGTTTTCCTTCTGGTATGTCTCCACAGAACAGGAAACAAATGAAATCTTTCCTGAATATTTCTATTCGAGTGGTATCATTTTCTGATTTTATGCTAATCTTATAACCCGCCGGAGTTGCCTTACCAAAAGGAAGTTTGCTTTCGATATTAATCACTGACCCTAGCATGTTTCCCTCGTACATATTGTATTTCGGGTGAATGTGGTAGTACTCCATCTCGTTTGCGTTTGCCATCATTTCACTATATTTCAAATTTTCTGCCATTATCTTATTAACAATCTATTTATTTAATTGTACGTATTTTGATAACTTAATTGAATATTTGTGAAACACTATTATATAGTTTGTTAAAGTTGCGTGATATTGCGAAATAGAGCCTAATCGGAGCACTCACGAAAATTGCAAATGCTTTTGCTGGATTTGATAATAGTTATCGATTTGATAACCAAAGCGTGCTAGCAAATTTTACCTCATCAAATTTGTTTCATTTACTGCATCCAACTATACAACACGAACTTAATATGTAAAAGGGCTTGAAAATCTTTGTACAGTATCAAGTGCTACTGTCAAAATTACACGTTACTGAGGATTCTACAGATGAGGAAATTGCTGATCCGTACATAGCACAAAATCCAAGCGAGTTTTACTCGGAACTAATCTTGCATTGCTAGCTGACGAAATACACCAGGAAATTCAGAAAAAAATAGAAGAATATACCGCATCTGGTTCAGGCTGGAAATTAGAGATAATTTTCGAAATTCTGTTTCATACGATGAAGTATAATGTAATACGCGGAAGTTTGTACCTTGACTTGCCGCAGAAAATAAAAATTAAAAAGTGTTGTATTAACGTTAAAAGCTCAGATGACAAATGCTTCCAGTGAGCCATTCTTTCGGAGTTGTTTTCTAGCAGAAAAAATGAGGATCGTGTTAACAAATACGTCAATCATGTTTCGAGTTTAGATTTCTCTGGTATTAACTTTCCTGTTGCGAAAAATCAAATACCAAAATTTTAGCAGCAGAATAATATTTCAGTTAATGTATTTGGTCATGATGATTGCGATCAAGTATATCCGAGATATATTTCTGCAAAAGCCTCACAATCAACAACAAAC